>CACRXP010000327.1:482512-507329 GCA_902702965.1 Spirometra erinaceieuropaei | reverse complement strand
CAGCCACAGGCCATGAGGCGGTCGTAGACGTCCTGTGGAAGACAGATGGTGAAGACGACGCCGTCGTCTCATAAATGTGACTCTGGGCGGCCGCTCCAGAAGGTGTAGCCGGAATCATCCCTCCTCCAACTGAACCTGTCGTGGAATATTTCCACTTCGACACAATGTATTGGCTGAATCCTCACACCTCATGTACTTTCCATCTCCATAATTAATGTTAAATGTTAGACCCACGTAGGTCACAGACGACTGTGTGACTTTATGATGCAGACTTGGTTGTCCTATGGCCCAAGAGTCCATCTCACGTTACGCACCAAAAAATACTGTTCTGCTTATTTTCAAATAGATACTTCAATGTATCATGAAATGTCTGGCACTGGCATACATGTTAGCAGGAATACCCTTTCCTAAAGGCGATCTACCAGTTGTGTGTCGTTTAATGCACGTTTGGTGGGAGTTCGCGGCAGGTCAAAAGGTCTGAAAGCGTGTGATATGTCAGTATCAGCAAACCATGGTCCTCGCAGCTTGCTATGCGCTGGCGGTTCCCTGGCACCTGGTTCACTGCCGGTAGATGCGCTTACGCTCGCGCTGGGTATACAGGTGGTGGACATGGCTGCCCAGTCATCATCCTCGTTCTTCCGACTCCTGTTGTCGTTGTTGGTCAAAAACCTGGTCATTTGCTGTGTGGACCAGGGGAAGTGGAGCGGAACGCCAAGGTGCGGGCCCGACCGTGCTACCCACCTGCGCCCCCCCCCCCCGCCTCCGGCCTTCTTGACTCTGTATTGACACCAGGTCCAGGTGGGCAGTGGGGGGAGAGAATGCGGTAGATGCTGCACATGTCCTCCATCACTATAAACTCATTCATGCACAAGTCCCCGTGCCTGCTGCACCTTTCTGTGGAGCACACGATGGACATCGTCGAAATCGACGGGCGAACTGTCGGTGGGAGCTTGCGGTCAGAGCGGTTTTCAACATCCTGTCATAGAGGGCAGGTGAGGACACGCCACCCTCCATATTTTCGAAACCGAACCCCTTTTCGTCAGTTTTTTTAAACCTGCATCTCTAAATCCTCATGCAGCAGCATTTCCACCGAAAAGTACGCTATAACACCTCCCTTCAACTACTTCATGGCGACATTTCCGCTTAAATAAGCACAAGACCACTCAGACCGTGGGTTGTCATCCCACAGAATATTGAAGAAAACACTTAGGTCATCAGCCTATACAAAGTGTACCGGCTGCATTAGTTGGACAGACTGAGCGCTCTCAAACGATATGTGATAATTAATAAAAGTTAAAGCCAATCACTCGTTATGATGCCAAACCAGACTTCAAGCCTATAAGTGATCTCAGCGCCACCCTTTGTAGTTATGGATTTACTCCTAATCCGTAAATGCAGGAGGAGATATGACATTTTTCTCATGCCGTACCAAGGATTCTTATAAAAAGTAAAACTACCGCATGCATTTTCGCAAAGAGCTACGGATGCCAACCCCATCTTCTGCGCATGCAAGTTTACTATAAAAAACCGTCTGCCATAATCATAGCACAGTAATAATTCTTTAAAATATTCCGCAATATTTAGTGGCACTTCTACCCATTCTCTTCATACCTTAGCCTGGTGACTCACGGTCCCGTCACAGTAATATTTTACGCCTCTCATAATGCCAGAAACAGGTTATAGAGAGCCACCTGTCCGACTAAAGGCGACTAAAAGGTGAAGCACTTTATGTGTCCCCGCCCGTTTTCAAGCTGGCGGCGTCGTCTTTAAACAAATTCCAGGTGACCTGAAAATCCAGACACCAGACTGAAGAGGGTCCAAACATAGAATAGAGGTGAAAGTGTTGCACCGCCTAGGATCACAGCATGTGCCCAGACCACATGCAGTACAGTTGACTTCAAACATTTGATAGTGCTTTCACAGAGATTTGATCGTTGCCGTGAACGGATGATTGCATAAACGTTTATCGAAAGAACGCTTAAATGTACGAAAGACTGGCCTCAACCAAACCTGAAATACCCTTATCAGAAAGGGTCTTTGCTTTACGAACGGCGCTGCTGTTTTCTTTTTTCATCCTCTGATTTGTACGTTCACCTGGCAACTTCGTTACCTCCCCCCGTGTAGTCGTGCCATCGGCGACCTTAAACACTAACCCCACGAGGTGGGTTCAGAGGTTGCTTGCGCGTGAATTTGTTTATGAAGCAGCAGACTTCTCGTGTGCCCGCCTACCTCGCTCCTACTCCCTTCCCACAGTCACTGTGTCCCAGTGGGAAGACAATGCCCATACCACAGAAGGGAAGCGTGAACACAATGTTTGACAAAGTTAATCGGCCAGTCTAAGCGCCCCACGACCAACATGGCTCCTAACTCCGCGTGTACGGGGCGCTAATGAGAGGTACTTGCTTCTCACGAGAGTACAAGCGCTATAAGAGGTGATCACTGCAGCCTGAGCCTCGTTCTAAGGGGGGACAGAGTTATCCCCTGATTAGTCGGCTTCCCAGGCCACGAATCCTGATGTGTCGGGATAATTCGAAATGCATGGCTTGGAAAAGGTGAAACTAGGAGCATAAGCAGCGCCATTCTTGCGCATGCTGTCGATTCCGGACATCAGGCAGATCCCAATGAAGCGTTTCGCGTGATCTATAAGGTCCCATTGAGCTATCCTAAACCACTGGGACAGCGCATGTTAGCAGCAGCAGAGGCGGCCGCCGTCATGTTGCGAAAACCAATCTTGCGCGAACCACGTTCAGGCTCCGCGCCTACAGTGGTCGAAGGTCGAGTAACGCTGCAAATCTCCGCGTCCTTCCGCTCTCACCCCGGTTCTGACAGTGATTGCTATAAGACCTCCTCCCTCCACCCCTCCCCCCCCCTCCCCCACATTCCCACACCCGGCCTGTGTTTTAATCGATTTATCTGATCACTGACGTTTTTTTACTTCTACTCCTTTTCCATAGAATTGTGCTGGCCCGACGAGAATTCATCGAAAGCTACGTATGCTAGCCACCTCGTCTTCTGAATTCGAAATGCGTTTAGTTGTTTACAGGGAAGAACCAGGCGTGGTAGAATGATTCTAGCGAGGACTGTGCTAACTTTCTATGAAGGTGGATCGTTCAGAATCGACGTCACTCTTTACCTCTCTCTTTATTCTTCCATGTACCAGCGGCCAGCCCAAGTCAAGGCCAGCTGAGGCGCACACTGATTTTGATTGACTAGGAAGTGTCTCTTATAAGGATAACTCGGCCTGATATTCCTTATTAGTTTTCTTTGTGCTACCTACACAAGCCTAGAATACGGTTAGCCGACAGTACAAAGACTTGATCAACGCCTACCATAATTGCGAAAAAACGCAGGCCTTAAGTATGCCAACGAATTTTTTAAAAAAACTGTAACGCTTCGTATGAATTTTGTCATTTTTAATATTTTCGACGTTTTGCGTCCCTTCCCAGTTTTGACCGATTGTACTTTTTGTTCACAAGGAAGTGATCTCTCGTCCAATTTGGGCTAGGCAAAACGGGAATGCCCATTTCCGTTTTCTAAGGAAGATAAATCAGGGAAGGTAGCTTTATAAGTCCTCAAGTTCACTTTCTTTGGCAAATGAAGCAAAATTTGCATCATTTTCGACCGACAAACTTAGAATAGGAGTTAGCCCTTTACTATAAATCTTTATACATTGCTGCGTCGACGCTTCATTGACAGGCTAATTTTTGAACGACACCCACAGGTGAATGGATTAGTTATTGCTCGATTCACCTGTACATCCTTCAGAATAAAATATGACACTAAACACTTTCTTTTCACTGTACTTCCAATTAAGTAACATAGGAGAGCTCAAATACGTGTTTCATCGAATTCTCATGGCCTCGATGGTGTTTCCGAGGGTTTCGGATGGTCAATGATTCCCCCGATACTCGTTATGGGGCTTCTGCTATAAAACCGTATTTCAAAGCATTAACTACTATTTCCCGGATAATTAGTAAATGACATCCGACCAAACTCGTTCAAAACCAACTTTTTGCGCCCGGCGTCATAACAGACTAGGTAACCCGTTATAAATAAGTATGCCTTCGTAAGCACTCTACCGGAGTTTATGGTATTTGACTCTCCTGTCTACATCCGACATGTGCGTCTTCTAGTCCCGCAATTCTATGGAATTTTCCTGAGTGATCGAGGAACAAAGGTGCCGTAATCACGCGCTGTGTGGTGAACGGCGACCAGTAATTACGTCTGATCGTCGAGTAGTCCTCGAACCCTAGGTGCCGTCGGCTCGGGCAGTTGGCTTTTGCCGTCGAGGTCCGATACAAAGATTCGAAATAAACTTTCCATAGCCGACGCAGTATACATTTTAAATGACGCAAATCACCATCTGCGCTGCTCACTTTTTGCTGTTAACTAAGTAAACTTCATTTCTTTGCGTCGAATTGCATCAAGCTGATGATCTTGCGTAAACAATTTTTGACAATAACAAGGCAATTAGTAGGCATACTTACCAGTTTGTTCGAAGTCGCTTAAGAGCATCAGGCTTAAAAGTCGTCAGCGGTCCCATTTGTCGGTTGATCTGACGCTGTTTTAATGATGCAGAGACGGTCTGCTACGAACTTTTTTTCTTAGTGAAAACTGCGGTTTTCTACTAGTCCGCTCAAGGTGACGGTAATTTGCAATTCGCTTGCACAGGAAGGGCTGCACGACAATTAGGACATTCTGCGCAGCGCAAGCTTGCTGACGTCGCTATTTACTCGAGCTCTCTTATTTCCTTCTGTACGCACGTGACTTTTGTAACATTCTTCTTACGTGAGAAATAGATAGTACACAATTTGTTAAATCCTTAGGAATTTGATCTGGTGACCAAATACAATAGGTGGGCTAACTCATGAAATGCCAATCGAAATTTCGAAATGCGTTCTCGTTTCGAAAAGATTAATTAAGTAGGCTTGCCAAGCTAATCACCATGCAGCATAATTCTATAGGGATCCAGTTACCTCAGGGAGCCAGCTTTCGAACGAACTTATTTTGACTGTATGCTGGATCTATACTCTGCAGCAAATGACTACTTAAGTAGCATTCACTTTTCCCATTGACTTACGATGTCCTTAGAAATTCAATTATATTTCACGGAAAACATACATAAAAATACGTTCTTTTACTTATTCGGTAGAAAATCACGTCTTCTTCCAATTTTACACTCAAAGGAAGAGTATAATTCGGTTTTAAAAAATCTTTTCTGATTCCCGAATAATTCTGAATCCGACCTGTTGTTATTCAGGGTTTCTAAACTACAAGCCGTATATTTTCGGCGTACGGAAAACCATACATGTCTCTATGATATCAAGAGAAGGCCATATGGGGTTCATAAAATTAAGCGGTGGATTTGATCCATATTGTTAACTTTGCAAGCCACATTGGTAAATGTAGAGACATGACGATTGATGAACGGACATTTCACGGTATTTTAATATCTCACAATTAGAAACTTTTTTTGAAACCGAATTATGCTCCTCCTTTGAGTATAAAATTGAAAGGAGACATTATTTCCTACCGAATAAATAAAAGAATGAATATTTTTATGCATTTTGTTTATGAAATATAATTGAACATTTAAGGACATCGAAAATCAATGAGAAAATGATATCCTGACTAAGTAGTCATTTTTTGCAGAGTATAGATCCAGCATACAGTCGAAAATAAGTTCGTTCGAAAGCTGGCTCCCTGAGATAACTGGATCATTATAGAATTATGCTGCGCGATGATTATTTTTACAACCATATTTTATCAATCTTTTCGAACCGAGAACGCATTTCGAAATTTTGGTCGAAATTTTATGAGTTAGCCCGCCTACTGTACAGTAAGTATTGTGAATCTCACAGCATACTCTCGCCGAAGATAATGATGGGACTCCCCTCCAACTTTCGAATGAATAAGGTTGGATTTGCCCTATCTACTGCCAACTCCGACTGAAAAAAACCACCTATGTTCCTTTTGCTGAGCACATAAAAGAACACGTAATTTGAGACCATCTCTTCAATAATGGTTTTAGACAGGAAGTACGAGGCAACACGCGGTGTTTTTTGCATTTGAAATGCTCTGCACAAGAGCTCGGCGGGCCGTGCATGGAGCGGTTATTGAAAAAAGTTGGTGTTTACCATTTAACTCACGGTTTATGTCTGCCGACCAGGCGCGCCTATTGGCTCTCTGGTGAACGTTTTTACCCCTCTTATTTTCCCGACCTCTTTCAGGAAGATATTCTGAATAAGGAAACACTTTCATATTTCGCATCTTCGTTTTAAAAGGCTGTTTTCAACAGATCGGTTTGTTAAAGTAATATTTGCTCAGGAATTGAATCTTGGGGTTTTACGAAAGTGGACGGACAACGGTTTCACAGTTATCAAAGATTACGTTTAGACAGACGTCTTTTACACGTAAAAGAATTTTACGCTTTTTATCCAGGTTAGGGCATTTAGATTATTGATGCAGAATCCACCTTTTTAGTCATCTGGGCCGACGACCTTTGGTCCGGATGACGACGTATTCCTTAAAAATTAAGTTTAAATTTCTGGAGGTAAACCCTCCATGACAGTTGTGGGTAAACGGACTGTGTCTCATTAAAACATGTAAATTCATATTCATAAGAGTTCTCATTCTTAGAGTACTATTCATAAGTAAGGACCTTTTCCGCGAGAAACAGAGCATACAGTAAAAAATGCGTGAACATTGTTCATTTTCAAGCAAAATAAGCTCGCTTACCACTAGCAAGGATTCCAAGTTGAAACCTGGTTCTTTGCTAGTTCTTTCAAAACTTATGGAAATACAAATGGTCCAGCATAAAAAGCATATGCGTATTCATCTCTATTTATCAAAGTTCATCGGCAGACCTATTCAACAACACAGAAAGTGTCGCAAAGAGGACGTTACAGCTGAACAGAAAACGATGTTAGAAGTCAGAACGGATCACAGCCTGGTGCTCCGTATGCTTTTAAGTCAGTTTTCAATAGGCGCCCAAGCTCCAGACACCTCACAACGCGGTTTGTCGGCGGCTTTGGCAAGTATCGTGAGATTCTAAAAGTGAAACACGAAGCCGTTCTTCAGGTTTTGAGCGGTAATTTGAGACACCTTGTCTTTTGTCGTAAAACGAAGTCGTTTTCGTTTATGTGTGAGTTCAGTCTCCTTACTGTCTGATCTGTTTAATTATAAGGACCCTTATGGTATTTGATTCCAATTTATTCAGTCCCTAACGTTTATGGTGCAGTCACGTTTGTTGACTTCAGGTGAGTGTGTAAAGTCAACACGTAATTGTACGTTAATGCTTTCCGTCACTTCTAAACCACGCCAGTATACGACTCAGTATGTACATCTCCAAAGACTTTTCTGATTGGGTCCTCTGAAGTTGGGTTCGAGGGAATGATACTTAAGCCTTTAGGTTACCCATGCCGTATAAATGGGGGTTTGGCACAAGAATATGGACTCCCTTCTATTACAGATGGCCCTTCCCTACATTCCAGGGGGTCAGGTTTAAGTTTAGGGTTAGTGTTAGGGTTGGCGGTGATAAGAAGTAGGATTGTGGTTGGGAGTATGATCAGGGTCAGTATGAGTGTTTGGGGTAGGCTTGGGACACCGGGATAGGAACCCCTCTGGGATTTAGCACGAGGCCATCTGTAGCACTGGCGGGTCCATCTTTCCGCGTCATACTTTAACTGGCCGCAGAGTTGTCTGAAGATGTTTAGGTATTTCCATACAACTGCGCTTGTATGCTGTGAAAGCTGAGAATTCGTATGATGTTTGCTTGGCTTAAATGTTGACTAAAAAGTGTCCTCATAACCTAAGCCCGAAGACCGTAAAAATTAATAAATAAAGTGGCCTGGAAGTATGAACAAAGTTCTTGCAATGTGAACCGAGAACAGACGGAAAAAGTCGAAAAGGACCTTCCCTTCAGGCATTTTAGACTTACAGTGGATGAGCTGTCTCATGAAGTGTTAAGTGAAATTCTACGATGTGTTGCTAATTCGAAAAGATAACTTAAGTAGGGCTATAATATTAATGGTTGTACAGCAGAATCCAAAAATATTTCAGCCACGTAAAGATGCCGGCCTTTAAACGAGGCTCTTTCAGACACCCTGATGTGAATGAAATATCTTGGGATTCTGCTGCATGACCATTAATATTAGAATCTTAATTTAGTAATCTTTACGAATCAGAAACAAATTTTAGAACTTCGGTTAACATTTCATTGGATGGCACATCTACTGTATCCATCAGTTCTCCTTAACGTCTGGTAAACCTTTTCAAACCTTCGTTTTTTAAATTCTTTTCTGTTTCCTCTATAAAACGTTTTACGGCCATTGGACAAACTGTTCAACGTAATCACCAAGTTATTTCATGCATATTTTAAGCCTTTCACATTCGGAGGCAAATTTTTGAAGCTGAACTAGCATGACAACCTAGGTATCAAGTCGCCTATGTGCGCAACTTTTTAGATGTTATGCGGGACACTTATTTTTTTAGACTGATTCCGTTTTCAGGATAGTTTTCGCTATTGTCGATATTCATGCTCTAACGTCGATCGCCACGACCGTCAGAATTGTTTCAAGATGGTAGGTTAGTTAAGCTATGTGGGATTTGACAAAATAATTGGAAACGCAACGTCATTTACTCGTTCCAACTTGACGCCCTCTTACCGCGACATCCTACCATCCTCAGAGTTGTGCATTCTACCCTCTCTGATTATTGTGGAAAAGAAGATCCACGCTCCAGGACACGGATAGTTTCCTTACTCTTGAATTAACAATTTAGAATGCGCGTCGAGAAAAGGCATTTGGTGCTATTTAGATTGACTAGCACTCGGGGATTCTGATTGGCTATCAGCCGCTGGTGGTAGATGCTGCGTGGGTGCAGCCGCAAGAGAATAAAAGGACGGTTACACAATCTAACTTCAAGACTGCAGACGTATACAGTAATCAAACCAAGAACCAATTTGAGGATAAAATGCCGGAAATTCTAACCGTTGAATTGAAAAGACCGGATTCGAGTCATTCTTGGGGAATATGCTTTGCTGTTCTACCTGATGGACCGGAAATTCTAAGGGTGAGTTCCGGTGATTTTTTTGACTATTGGTTCTTTTCAAATGTGCGTACACGAAAAGGATTCGCTAACTTTGAGGTTACTTCCACAAAGTCATGAACCAAATGCCCGCTTTAGATCTTTTATGAGTATAGGTATTTCTGCCCTTCGTTAACTGAAGTAAACCTAATTTTCTGAAAGGTCATCATCATTTTATACAAATTGCAGTGGTTTCTAAAAAGCCACAAGCTTTGAGCAAACGAATGCTTGCTAAGTGTCTTGTTTTATTTGCGCCTGTAAAGCTTTCGGGGGCGTCCAAAGGTTAGGTAAATATATTTCAAGAGGTTCGGTTAAAGTCCATGAGGAAATATTAAACCAAAAAGACATTTTGGACATCCGTCCCATTTATTGTGAATATGAGAACTAGAGATTTAGCAAATGCTCTCAAATGCGTACATTCTATTGGGCTTATACTTACTATTCACGAAGGTCTTTACCGAACTTCGGCGAGCTTTTATTTCAAATGGAATAATGTTCGAATTTTTTTGTACAAGAGGAAAAACCTGCTCAGCTGAAATTTTCTTATGAGGTAGGCCGTTCAGTCGGATGACATGGCGAACGTACCACACTTGTTAGAGAAATACTGACGAAAACAGACGTCCCATCCATGGCCCATGTGTTCACATTCGTTGATAAAGTTTGGTTTAAACTGCGTGTTGGACTGGGTGTTTTTTATAACACAGTGACAGTAAAGGTATTTTTTCTGGTGAGCGAAACTCCCGAGGCATGTGTACATTTACCTTTGCCGACTCGACGAACAGTCGAGTTGGTAATTGTTGGGCGTGAACATTTCGACGTAGTTATTTCGTAATTTAAACTACTAATAAGGCCGAATGCAGAACGAATGTGCTCCAATGTTTCATAATGTTCGACTGTCCTTTTTTATGTCCGTTGGAATACCGATTTCCATTTTGGAGAAAATGAACTGGAATACATATGATATTCCCCTCACTATTGTATGTGCCACACAGCAAGTCGACTTTTTTATTTATACTAGAACTGAAACATTAAATCCAGAGTGAAAATAATACACACTTATTTTAGAGAGATTTTTCAAGAATTACTTGTAGAGGTACTATTCAGGTAACATCCTACATGAACCACTTGAGTCCTTTATTGCATGTATGACTCTGATCTGAATATTTATGGTAAACAATATCGATTTCCTTTAGGGGGAAATAGGGGTGTCCAGTGCTGATTACTAAACGTCGGATAATTTGTAGAGTTCTCTGGAAAAAATCTATGCGTCGCGTGTCATGTGCAGGCAGAGGAGTTAGATACTTTGTTTTCCAACAGACAGTAAGACTTATGACTTGAGATCGAGGGATCATAAGGAAGTTCCGTACTGGTTGCGGCACGTTAAATTCTCCATATTAAAAAGGCACACTGATGTTTTAAATACTGCAAGGCAGACTGTTTGAGGTCTTAGAGGAAAAGTGTGATACGGAGGCTGAAAGTAAAATTCTCTCCCTAGCTACATGCTTTATATTAGTTTAGAAAACCCCAAAGAAAAAGCATGCAGCTACGAAACAGCAGATGAGCTTAACTGTAATTCATTCGGTCCCTACTGGATGAGGGCGGTGATCCGTCATCATATTTTACTAAATGCTGACCTTAATCCTACATGGTTCCGGAGCCTGTGTGTACAGTTTTGTCTTCACCTTAGGATTAATGTTTAGAGACTGTCTTTCAAAACGTTTATTGGCAAATCAAGAATTCTCGCCTAAGGTGAAGATTTAAAGGACGTCCTGTGCTTATACAATTTCCATCTTAGTAGAAGTCGTAGCTGTGTATTTCTGTTTCTGGCCTTCTTTATGCTCATTTCAATTATCTACGTGGAGCATGCCTTTTGCCCCCTTGGAATGTAGGTAATGCGCGAAAGTCCGGCCTTTGGAAGACTGAAAAATGGCCAGATCATCAAACGTGTGAATGGCCAGCCGGTGGTGGGACTGACACGGGAGGAAATCTGTGAACTTTTGGCCGCTGGTGACGAGGATCTCATTCTTGATGTGCAGGAGTGAGTCAAAAATATGTCCTTTTAAGGCCTGACTCTACGTTAATTTTGCTTCGAGTCAACCCCATCCCCGGGTCCAGCTACACTTAAACTACAGCGTCTCAAAGCTCTGTTTCTACGGGTTTTCCTAAACCCATTTTCAGCCTCAGCACTCGTTGACAGTATTTTGACTAGCAAGCTAAGACTGTCTTATATCGGTTTGAGTGCGCAAATATCTGCATAACAGTTCGACCATCTTAACCGACGATGCCTACCGTGTGCTCCTCAGAAAGGTGAAACAGGCACGGTGGCTTGAGCGTGAATTAGTTTATAGTGAGAGTTGGCTTGCGAAGCATCTACTGCACTCTCTCCTCCTCCCCAGTTGAGCCCGGTGTCAAGACATAGTCAAGAAGACTGGAGATGGGAAAGGATGCAGGTGACTGGTACGGTCGGACCCGCACCTGGACGTGCCACCGCACCCCTGGTCCACAACAAACACTTGACCAGGATTTTGACTAGTAATAGCATCCCAACAGGTTAGAAGGACGACGAGGATGACTGGGCAACCATCCTCACGACCTGTATACCCAGCGGGAGCGCAAGCGCATCTACCGGCAGGGAACCAGGTGTCAGGGAACTGCCAGCACATACCAGGCTGCGATGGCCATGGTTTGCTGATACTGGCATAGCACACGCTTGTAGATCTTTCACGTAGAAGTGCGAAACGTGGCCCTGCATTTAGGTTTGGCCATCACCCTTCAAGGTTAGGTAACCAAACAGTCGTCGACTGAGAGGCACTACCCATAAAGCACTCATACTCTCCTCACATGCATGATAGTGTCACAGGTTGTTTGAGAAGGGACCGTGACAGCCTGGCTATCAGCCCACCAGTTTGCCACTCCACACATTCACGTACGACAACCGGGCAGACAGCGTGAACTGGGCTGAGGCGTCAGCAAGTAACTACCTACTCTTCTTCCACACTTGCCTTATATATTGATTTTTTGTGAGGTTATTGTAACCGACAGTTTGACCGTCGTTACCGACGATGTCCAGCGTGTACTCCACAACAGGGTGGGAGCAGGGACGGTGACTTACACATGAACTAGTCTATAATGTTAGTAGTCTTGCGTAGCATCTACCACACTCTCTCTCCTCCACTCCCCACCTGAACCTGGTATCAAGACAGAGTCAAGAAGACCGGAGGCGCGGAAGGACGCAGGTGGGTAGCACGGCACGGTTTGCTGAATAATGACATAGCGGACGTTCATAAACCCTAGGTTCTACCTATACTGCCTCCGTATATTCACCTTACGCATCGGTCTGGTACATCACCTGGAAATGCATAGCACTGAGACTGGAGAACCAGCACCCGGAGCATAGACGTCAACCCGCCAACACGTTTGTTCTTTATACTGAGCAAATTTACTACCGTTCTGAGTCTGCAAAAGCACCAACCTGGGAAGTACGGAGGTCTAAATGGGGGCATTCTTCGTACTCTCAACGTTGGCATTTCAGTTTCAATTCCACGTTTCGAACTCAGCACTTAATTGTGAATGCTCATCTTGACCGTGACTTGTGCTATTAATCACTGATGAGTTTTTAAGAATCTCAGTTGAACAGAATGCATTCCTTTGCCTTTTGCAGCCCTCTTCCTTTGGACTACAGAATTCGCGAGTTTGGTCATGAATATAACCGGCGTTCCGTCGAACCAACTGGCCGACGTAAGTACTTCAGTAATACCACATCCGTCCACTAGGGGGTCGTATCAGCCATTTATGCATGCCACATTAAGAACTTAGATAAAAGTTTTCCAAGTTATTTAGTGCTTAGTGGGGAGTTCGCTCTAGGCGAGTAATTCTACTAAAAACATGCTGACCCCTCACCCATTCCAAGTTTAAAACCATGTGCAGCTTCCTAACACCATACAATCGACGGGATTCCTTGATGGGTGGCGTCCTCGACGTCATCGTTGTATTTACTCTAGGTGACACCAAGAAATATCCCCATGGTCTGTAGTTTTCTCTCACTGACTTACCAATTTTGGTGTCGTCGGCATCAAAGTTTCTCAGTTTGGCTTCAGAAACATCCAAATTTCCTTGCGCCTGAAGTTTCAAACATCTCCAAAATCCTTGGAAGGATATAGAATAAAAATGCATGAAATTCCTCGATGTTTTAATAAGTCGAATGGATCCACTAAGACAGTTTGCGTGCTAATTTTCCGACCCCTCGTCCGCGAATCACAACAGAATGAAGTGATGATCCAGAAGCGTTCTACCCTCATTCTGTTTCTTCGTACTAACCTGATTTCTTAAACTGCACGAGTCGCTGTGGTACAGATAAAAACTCCGTTATGAAGTTCGGTCTCGTTTATCACTCCGGACAAGATAGGCTGTCTAACAGAAGTCAAAAAAGTAAAGTTCGGAGAAGAAAGCGATTTATGCTCATAAAACGACAGTAGTGTGGTGGACAATTTTAGCTATGGAGTATTGATTGCTAGTCTTCTTTCCTATTCTATATTGACGACAATACCTTGTTGTAACCTCTACAGCCCGTCGACAGAGTGAATTTGCCTTGCCCACTAGACGGAGAGACTCCACTACTTCCAACAGTTCTCAAAAGTTTTCCATGACGGACATGCCCAAAGTGCCTAATGTGTTGCATGAATTTGAACGTATACACCAGGAACGCAAACAGAGTCGCGAGCTAACCCTCTCGCAGTTTGAGAATGCTCGCATGCAACGATGTGTATCGGTGGATCGTCCAGTCGGACCCTTGCGCACACTCCCTGCTCATCCGAGTCGCTGGATGCCGGCCGGCTTGCCTCGACCGGCAGCTCCGAACGGACAGTTATCCAGTGGGGAGCAGTTCAATCGGGATTTCAGAGACCAGGCGATAGCAGAAGTTGCCGCAGAGAACGTTGATAAGAACGAGCAGGTCGCAGACTCGATGTCCTCCCTGAGGTATCTTGGAACGCAGATTCCATCGAGGACTTTCAGAGCATTGGCGTCGCTCCTTGGAATGGATGATCCGAACAAAGCCAGTATTGAGGCAGCGTCCAAGGGTAAGCTGTCAAATAGTTCGTGTTTGGGTGCTCACATCCTTCAGTCACCCTGTCCAAATTTGTTTTTAACCCAACATATAGGGGCACAGCTTTGTGAGTCTGAGCGTTCGAATGTGGTTCGGATTTTAAAATGTCCTGTACAACCGTGAACTTGTGACTCCTAAATTTGTTGTTTCCTTTGAGTTTCGGCAATAAGCCTAAAATCGATTTGGCAGGTGAGGATTTAGAGGACTACCAGCCCATCGCATGCCAGAGAATTCTGAAAAAGTGCAGGTGTTCGCCGTAGATCTATCTTCCTTTTCATTGGAAGTAGTTCGTTGCACACGAAGATGATCCCTCTAAACAATCACTTTTTGATTGAACTCTGTGTCCAATTCTAGTAGTGTGGGGTTCGCCGGAAACTGCACTGCATATGAAATTCTTTTACTTTCATTACTACTTAAAGCATAAATTAAGTCTATTGGTGTGTATATCTCTGTAAAAGCAGGGTCCTCCTGACATCCTGAGGACTTCAAAGGGACTGCTCTCATGTCAGTACGCAATTTTGGAATAACTTAGTTGACTAACGCCACCTGGGTACGAGCCCATTCGGTTGGAGGGAGTTAGATCCAAGGCCAATTGGGGTACATAGAGTCTTACGGCAGGAATACTGATTCATGCCACTTCCCACACTGAATAATACAGTTTCATTGAAAAAAAAACAGTCAATTCATTTACAAGACAATCCTGTCCAAAACTGAAAATAAAAGTTGGTGGATTTCACTCCAGTCACTAGCTAGACATCTCCAGATTCTGTTTGGAGACGTTATGAATTATGCGGACCGAAGTTCATATCTAAAGCATTTCCTATGTGAGATCGGACGTCAGTCAGGAGCCCACTTTTCTTAGGGTTTTTAATAGCAGTTCCATGATGAAATTGATTTGCTCATATTCTATATTGCGATCACTACAGGTCGATGAGCGTTCCTCTAATGTGCAGTGTAAAATTCTCTGTAGCGACCGGTATGATGCGATACCGTCGATGAACTGGCGGGACGCCTGTTTCCATGTGTAACTTCAGCCGGTATCAAACTCTGAGCCCTTGACGCCTGGGCTTTGGGTGTGGCTGGTTACCGTAGGCAGATAAATCAGAAATGGCTAATCTAGATTTCCGTGTCTTGACCTTTAACTCTTCATGAATAATACACCGCTTGGCATCCCTAGATAGTTTGGCTTCGACTACAGCCACGCCCTTTGCATCCGCTGGCATCGTCGGCCTGGTGAGTGGCCTAGGACGTATGCGAACTGCGCCACTCACCCCATTAACGGACCCCTGCGTGGACATGTGCACGCGCGGGTGATGCGTGCACGGGGGGGAGTAGCGAATTTCCGAAGGCGTCCCTACGCTTCTAGATCGGTGGTCTGGTATCCAGTTTACTTGTAGAGACTGACAGTTCTAGCGGTGCACAGTTGTCGGGGTGCATGCTGCTCTACAGGCAGCCTATAGAAAAACCGGTGCGGAAGGTAGGACTTAACTCAACATACTCGTTTATTAAAAGCCGAAAGAAGGAAGACGGTGTGAGCACAGATACAGTGAGTGACCGATCTCATGAAATGTTGATTGAAATTCTAAATTGCGTTTTTGACTAGGAGGGATTACCTAGGCGTGGTTGTAATACTGAGTATCTTGCGGCATAATCTTATAATATTTCGGACTCGGCAGGATGTCAGCTTTAAAATACACTTTTTTTAAACTCCTGTAGAAACCGCACTCGGTAAAAAATAACTACTTGAGTGGCATGCACCTTTCCTATTGCTTTTCAATGACCTTGCAAATTCAAATATATGTTATAGAAACCATAAACAAAATATGCTTTCTCTTGTCCTTTGATAGAGAATTACGTCTTCTTTCTATTTTATACTCGAAGAAGGAATATAATTAGGTTTTAAATAGTTTCTAATTATTCGATTTTTTAAGACCGCGCAATATCCATTCACATAGCATCGTACCTGTCCGTTTACCACAACTCCTCATGAAATGTACAACATGGTCGGCATCCATTGCAAAATTTAATGGATTCTGTATGATATCTTTATAAAGACATAGAAAAATATGTGATTTTCTTTACGCGGAACGCTCACACCTTGTACACTGAAATCGCTAAGCACTAGTTCAACAAATGATCAGACTCCAAATTATTTGGCAATTAGAAAACTATTTCAAAACTTCATTATACTCCTTCTTCGAGTATAAAATATGCAGAAGACGTAATATATATATATATATATATATATAATATTTGACCATCGAAAATCATTACGGGAAAGGCATGCTGCTTAAGTAATCATTTTTTACCGAGTACGCTTTCTACAGGAGCTTGGAAAGCAGTCTATTCAAAAGCCAACATCCTGCCGAGTTTGAAATACTATAGGATTATGCCGCAAGATAAACAATATTACAACCGCGTCTAGGTAATCCTTCCTAATCGAAAAGGCATTTCAGAATTTCAGCCAACATTTCATGAGATCGGTCACTCACTGTAGGTGACAGAGGAATGCGGCAGCAGGCAGTTCTATATGCAGTCGACGGATAATGTCGTCGACCGATTAATACCCGTCGCCGTATAATATCGAAAGACATCTGGCAGCTTGTTTACTATCCTCCTATCGGTTATTTGTACAGCTGGCAACCGAAATTCTGAAATTTGTTTTCAATCAGGAAGGATTATTTAGGTGGGATTGTAATACTGTAATCAATCGGGTGTCACCAACTACCATACCATGTCTATCAAGCTTTTATGCTTGACAAGGTACTGACAAAAGGCTACTATTAGTATTTAAAGCATGCGAACAAGTTAAAGGCGATTTAGGTAAAACGAGTTGGGAAGAACAAAGTTATTGGTCCCATGACAAGCCGAGAGGGATTTTTCTCCAAGGATCTGTACGGGCGCGGAGTCCGGGCAAAAATGCGATTCATGTTGCCCCATCCGATTCAATCCTCACGCTACAGCTATTCCAGGGGTTCCGCAATTCCGGACGCGAGTAGGGCCTGTTTTGACTTTAAGAGCAGTTGTCGTGACGACCGGTGCACTTACAGCTGCCGGTCTGAAATACCACCGAGTTGAAGGAGGTTTACGTGAAATCTAAAGTAATTAAATTGATATTTGACAATCATGTAATTATGAAACATTTAAATTTCAGTGACATGGACGTCGAACCAGGCAGACAGCTTAACATCACGCACTTAACCTTGAGGGACTTAACTCATTCATTAACATCAAAAGGGCTGGTACACACACGAAAAAATACGCTCCAGATACTGTGGATTTCATTCAAGTAACATGACAGATCAAAGCTTGAGCTATAGTTGAATTTACAACATTCATGTGAGCTTTATCTTTTGTATTTAGCAAACATGGCAGGCCGCGTAAATAAAATATGAAGCATCTGATAATAAGACTGTGGCTAAATATTCCCGATTAATAACCTAGCTGGTAAAAATGGTGTGTGCAAATAAAATAAGAAATTTCGCCCCAAAATGGCATCACACTGTGGGACAGAAAATAACCCTTGGAATGTGACCTGTAGGTTAAATTCCTCTCTAGCACACTTTCCCGGTAATATAATCAATGAGTGAAACGTTTAATATCGTAAACGAAATTTTTCGTATGAAAATTTGGTGATTGCTGTGTTGTCGGCTTCGTGCGCGACAAGAATTGACTAGTTAGAATGTTGCACCCTTTGACAGACGTCTGGAGGTTAGTCAGAAACTCACTCAAGCCAAAGGGAAGTTAATCCGGCGGGTGTCTGAGCTGATGATTCGGATAATTTCCTCAACTGGTGGGGAAGACTTATTCATTCGACTCTTCCTAACCAGAGTCTTTGTCATCCAATGCTACAAGATAATGCGAGCAATTGATTGAATAATGTAATAACATGATATGATTTTATTGATGAACCTACCGATAAAAACGGATATCCCCGTGTACAACTTTGTCTTACACATTTATTTTATTTGACAAATAAAATGTGGTCTCTCGTCGAGTTTTCGCGAAGGATATTGTTTAAGCGATGCACCCTCATATATTTTAGTACATTCCGTCGGGGTTCTTACTCCTCTCACAGCTGCTCATAGTCGCTCGTAATGACATTCGATTCTCCGGAAACGCCTAAATACAAAAAAAGCTTTTTAAGCTTCTAGTCTTCTTTCCTCACAGTCCCCCCTAATATACGTCATAACTGCTGGATGATGAGTCCTGAACAGCTCATTTTTTAATCCATACGCCTTACGCAACCATCATATCTAGTGATGTATCCCCCCTGTCTGGATCTCCCGTCCCTTCCAGGGGTGGTCTTGAGCCCTTTTTCAAACCACTATCTCCACAAGTCTTACTTATCTTTTCTTATTTTTTTACCAAAAAAACTCGACTCCCCTTCTCAGAGCCGTGCCGAACAGTTATCGATGTGCGTGCGAAGGCCGAGGAAATGAGGCTTGAGGCGGAGAAAAAAGCCTCAGTGAGTGGACCCTCCCCGTCACCATGCAACGGTCTCCTCACCCCCGGAACTCCCGAAAGTCGAACAGTTGACCCGGCTTGAAGACACGTGTCAAACCTGTCATCGTACCTCTCACAGAACCAGCCTAACCTCCTTTCCTGCCAGCCCCCGGACATCCAGTTACTGACTGTTGCATGAGCTCATCACTGCGCTGAGCGACAAGCTCAAACGATTCCCCCTTTGGACTTGCCCCGGGTTGCCATTGTCGGCAGGCGGTGGTCTCTTGTTATATATATGTATGCAATGTCTTATTATTTTTTTTAGCGTCAGTTGTATCAGGAGGGCTATGGTTAATGGTGTCAGAAAAAGCAGGCAATCTAATAAAAGCAGAGTGCGTGAATGGATACAGCAGACTCTTACGAAAAGTGAGAATTTCAATTAGGACTCGTACCAAAAAGTACGGGACAGACGGTAATGGCCACTTCATCTCATCTGCTGTCGGTACTCAGCCATATCTCAGATACAGGCCAGTAGGTCCAGGAATGCTACTCTGATTCGTTTATATGAAAGAGCTTTCGTGGGCTGTAGACAAAAACTCCAGGGAAATACACAATCGCCTGTATTTCGTCCGGGCAGGTGTATAAACAAAATCCCTATGATCATTCGAAACGTTTATTGTAACATTTAACACTCTGGTTTTGTGGACATTTTCGGCATAGAACTTCGTGTAGTCGAAATTGACGTAGCCTGTAAGTTACCAGAACACTGGAACCATTTCTTCCGTGGTTATGGCATACCTGTCGATGAAGCATCACCTTTTCAACTTTCTTATAAATGAACAATTATAGAATAAATCAGTTCCTCTGACAGGCATGACGATCGTATCTTGGTAGCTGCCTACATGAATATCAAAATGGCGGAGCTAACGCCAAGAACTATCAATACACCCCAAATTATCTGCGTTATCTTACAAATGGTAACAGAAGGATCTCTTCCACTTCCAGACGATTTTCTACTCAAAAATCCAAGGACAGCGTTGGTAGCATAAATATATCTAAAGAAATCTTGGATTGGGTGGCATACAAAAGGTCACAGTTTAATTCTAGTAGACCAAATATAAAGTCTGATCCGTTTGTAAGCAAGCACAGTCCCTTGGATACGCCCAGCGGAGATGCTAGGACACGAGATTGTCATCCAAGGAATTCTTTGCATATAAATTTGTATCCCAATAGACTTCTTCAAATGCACTCGGGAAAATTACCATTCAGGTCGGAAATGGTTACAATCGCCAGGGACGAATTTTTCCTCAAACGTCCCTGCAAGGAGACCCATCAGACTTGCTGCTACGATGTCTATTGTGGTGGCGTAAATCGACTACGTATAGTGCTGATCTAAAGTAGTTCATTTATGGATAAGGACAGGCCGAATCCTCCTACTTTATTCGCGCAAATTTGATGTTTACTGGTCCCGTAGAAAATGTTATATAGTTTAAAAGACTACACATCTATCCAGAAAGTGTGCTTGAAGACTGCCCTGCTTAACTTGGTCCTGACAAAACCAGATTCGTTTTGAAAGATGTCTTGGTACATAATGTATGCATGAAGTGGAGGCCAAAGAGAATTTTTGAGTTGCCTGTAGGTTGCAGGCGAGCCGATCGGAGCTGCCGGGTCAGTGCATACTGGCAATCGAGGGACACAGTTGTCAATACACCTAATTGCTCACAAAACGCCTTTGGCCATACCCTGCATTGTTCATGGCAAATTTTATTCAGTCTGCTTTCCCCGCTGGAGACAGTAGACTCAGCACAGCATTTCAGGGGCATCTGGTGTCGTATGCTCCCACCCCCTCCCCCCTCACAAAGTCTGCCAACTTCATCCAACCTGACTGACCGCTACACGGCCCCTGCGGCACTTGACCCGCAGCACTGCTTCAACCACTTCGTGCGATGAATAGACAAACCACCCCTCCTCCCGCTGTTCATTTTCCACTGCCCTTCTATTCAACTGGTGCCCGAGTGTATCGGAAAGGAAAACGTGTCTTTACCTAAGTTATGTAACATCAAAAAATAAGGTACAGTGGTACCCTGAAAGTTTGCGCTTCTGAATTTGCGGCTTCAGGAATTCGGTATTTTTTTCCCTCGAACCTTGCATTTCAAATTCGCCTAGCACTCGGTGTCTCAGAAGATGCTCCCAGGAGATTTCAGCGTCTCAGGGAAGATGCGGACGGACACAGGATGGCGGACAGTAGACATAAATGTTCGTGAGGGTCCAGGACCCTGAGCCCGCGAATTTCGAGGTATAACTGGACGGCTAATTAAAACATTCTGTAGTGAGGAAACTCTGTAGGGTTCTCACCTGCAACTCCATAAATCTTTTGGTTGAGTGAAGTTTCAGTTGAGACACGCGTAACTGAAAATCTGCTATAAGTAAGAACCAATGCCGTACATGTGTTAAATAGTTGAAAGGGTGAAATGTTGAATTTGGGCATTTCTGCTGTCCTGCTTATCGGGAGGAGCAATCACTTCCAAAAAGTTTAGAATAAAAAAATCCGGTTAGATAACAAGAGTATTTGAATGTCTTGGTGCTCATACTGAAGCTTACATTATGCTGGAAGGATTTGTACACCAGCTTACTTAGTGACATGGTAGCACCGTACTTTACTTGATGGGGTGTTGAAGGGATAGCAGGAAGTTCCAAAAGAGCTAATGCCTCGCACATCCGGCTGCGTTACGTATACGCCTAGTTTCCACCAAGTGTTTGATTAAAATGGAAACATTTCCTGCTTTTATTATTTATAGCACACAAGTCCTGTGGCCTCCAGAGACCGGCAGTTGCAAAATGCCTTGGATCTTTCCAACCGGTCCAACAGCCGGGGAGAAAAGTACTTTTCCTGCCCGAATCGTGGTATTTATGGCCACAGCATCCCTATTTCGTAGGGGTAAATGTGGGATTCTGCTGCCTTGGATACAATCACTGTTTATTCGATTAGAATGGGTAAAATATATTTGGTGGGGGTCGAAAACGCTGTCCTGCTTGTTCAACAAACTAGCATTTTCGAACTATTATTGATCTCAGTAGGTGGTCAACATTTATCACGTTCGCACTATTGTCGACTTCAGCAGGCGTACCACTACTTACCGATGCCTTCAACTTGAGTTGCTTCGCGGACTGCTGCGATTATGATTCACAGTTACGTTAGGGTTCGGACCCTGCTACTAGGATTTAAGGTTAGGGGTTACGGTTTTTGGATTAGTGCTAGGGTTTAGGGTCACGGCTCGGGCTTAGAGTTCAGAGTCTAAGGTTTAGTGTTAGTGTCATTCGACACCCACCTACAGCTTCCGTCTGATTGGCCACATTCTTGGGCGGTTCAGTTTCAACGACCTTGACGGGCCAATCGCTTTTGTTCTTCGTTGAATTGGTTTTACTGGTTACCTGTGGTGCATTTTTGTACTGCGCGGTGCTTACGCTAAGATTAAACACCCACTGAAACAAAGTAGCATATTTATCTATAATACCTGTGGCTTCTCCCTAGCTTTCGCACATTCTTCACTGTTTTCCCGCAGCCCCATTTGTAGAGCCCCTTTTGCCAGGACTCCAATGTTGGACGCGTCTGGGTTTCCCCAGCAGGACCGCGTTCCCGCGGCCTGTCATATATTTTTATCCAGAGATATGCGTGTGAAGATGACAGCAGGACGTTTAATACTTCAGCCATTTTAATAGTACAGAGAAAGTTGGTCAAAACAATTAGACTCCGAAGTACGCGGAGAGAGTGAACGGAAGACGAGTTCGCGGCATCGCGTCAAATCTCAGGAAAGGTACCTATTCCCGTGTCCTAAGCCTAGCCCTAAAACTAACTCTAACCTTAAATGTTAACCCACCTTAACCTTAACCTGGTAAGGCAGGCGAATAACAACCCCTGAGTAATACAGGTGACCTTGCTCCAAACTCCAAGAAGGGTACCTATTCCCGTGACCCAACCAAAACGTTAATCCTTATTTCAGAAGCCTAGGCTGAGATCGAGACCATAGCTACCACGGCCTCCAGGCCCGGTCCCGAAAGGAAAGAGGAGATGGACGTCAGTTGGGAGGATTTATATTCTGTACAGAAAAACTGCAGGAGGGACTGGAAGGAGCTGGCAGCCAGAGGAAAGTGGCCCCGGATCGGGGAGGGTGGCGTCCCAAGTGTGTGTGTCAGAGAATGCGTCAAAGCGTCTTAAGCCAGGGCACGTCTGACTCAGCCTTGAATCTGATTGGCCAGTGGTAAGATGTGGTTATGCAGTCGCACCTGATGGACACAATACTGTTGACCTACTTAATTATTTGG
Organism: Spirometra erinaceieuropaei; assembly: GCA_902702965.1. NCBI lineage: Eukaryota > Metazoa > Platyhelminthes > Cestoda > Diphyllobothriidea > Diphyllobothriidae > Spirometra > Spirometra erinaceieuropaei. The sequence continues at coordinate 484,369 of CACRXP010000327.1, read as the reverse complement.
AATTGGTCTGGTTACGTTGGCATGGTGTTACTGAGCGTTGCGGTATGTGTTCTGTTGGCAGCCTTGTTTCTTTGTTGCCGTGTCTACCTTTTTTGGCCCAATGCCGGTGGTCCTTCTTTACTTTCTACCTGTCGTCTCCTTCTAACTTTCGCGTTGGATGTTTCAGCGTTGGGGTTTAGGGTTGCGGTTAAGGGTTAGGGGGTTAGGGATGGGGTTAGGATTAGTGTTAGGGCTTAGGGTTAGGGGTTATGGTTAGGTGTTAAGGTCAAGGGTCAGGGTTAGAGGTTCGGACAACTACTTCTCAACCACTCAAAGTACAACCGTGCACTCCCAATAGCTTTTATTTTGCACAGAATTACTTGACCTCGTCGTCTGTGCAGCCCCCGGCCCCACCTGTAAAAACCCCTATTACCGCCGGTCCCGTATTACAGTTGGCTGGGATTTGTTTTCCTCAGGTGCAGTTACATAACCACATCTAACCGGAAACCCGAGTGAGCGAACGCCAGACAGCCCTAGTGCGCAAATGCAGACACTTGCAAGAGGCCCAGCGTAGCGACAGACGCTCGAAGTAGGGCCACTACACCCTAACACTGATTCTCCTGGAAAACAGAGCAAGGTCACCTGTATTACCACCAGTGAGGGGCTTCTATTCCCTTATGCTACTGTGCAGGCAGTTATTAGCGCCCAAATCAAATCTTGAGACAAAGTTTAGACCGAAGCTGAAAAGTCCTCTTCCCATAGACTTATTTCATTTTCTTCAAATTTCCCCCTCATCCCCCTCAGCTGACTTATAAGGCGGTTTTTTCTAACCGGAATCATGTCAGTTTCATGTTCTACCATTGGAATTGTGTCGTAAGCCATCTGGTGAACGCTGGGGGCGGGGGACACATCGAAGAGTGGAACTTTTCGCGATTGTATCATGCAGCAACAGAACCATGGGTAAAATCCATGTTTGAGTTTTTTTCTAGTATCTATGATATAGGTGTGTTGAAATGATTTTTGTATACTTTTACTCATAAATATGAATTCCCCTGTCTAGGCAAACGGTGCGGTGACCTAGATATTCAAGTGGCTTCCAGTATCGTATTTCCTCTTGAGTTACCTGTGTTGGAGTTAGATCGTATGGCGCATTTGTCAAGTGGATATCTTCCATCTGTCCGCTTTATACTACCCTTCTTTCGCTTTATCCAGTCCCTGTCATTGTTGTTTTTTTCATTTCCCGCCTGCAGCGACAATTCCTTTGTATAACGCGTTTTATCAGTCCCCTCCCTGCAGAAGCTAGGGAATGTTCTTCGCTGCCCAGATAACAATTAGGAAGCTAGTAAAACTGCGTTCCACCGCAGACCACGTGCGCAGATATCATATATCACTTTTGGTGAACTAGTCGCAGTGCCCGTGTTCCATGCGGGTCAGCTGTTCATACGGAGGTGCTCTGGTGCGAGGTGTGATCACCAGCATTAAACAACATACCATGAAAATCTAAGTGCACACTGTCCCGTACGTTGGCTTCAGCGCTATTACAGCTAACTGGTGTGTAATAAGATTTTAGCGAGTAGTTCTGAAGCGGGTTGGTGGTGTTGATGTTTGGGTCCTCTGGGGCGACCGCATGGGCAGCGACTTATGACTGCCTTCGGATAGCCCTCTTGCACAAATTGGTCGCAGAGATATCGGGCCGCACGTGCTCTTTCTTTCGACTTGCTGCACTGGGGTTGAATCCGTTTGAAGAGCGTCGTCACACAGCTTCGTTTGTTGGCCACCGAAGGGTTGCAGTGAAAACTGAGAGGTTGTATGACGTCCGTTGCCCTCAGGGAATAAAATGCTGACGTACATTATGGGTTACAATTGCCTTATGCGTGC
>CACRXP010000327.1:464082-481410 GCA_902702965.1 Spirometra erinaceieuropaei | reverse complement strand
TGTCAACTTCATCCAACCTGACTGACCGCTGCACGGCCTCTGCGGCACTTGACCCGCAGCACTGCTTCAACCACTTCGTGCGATGAATAGACAAACCACCCATCCTCCCACTGTTCATTTTCCACTGCCCTTCTATTCAACTGGTGCCGGAGTGCATCGGAAAGGAAAACGTGTCTTTACCTAAGTTATGTAACATCTAAAAATAAGGTGCAGTAGTGCCCTGAAAGCTTGCGCTTCTGAATTTGCGGCTTCAGGAATTCGGTATATTTTTCCCCTCGAACCTTGCATTTCAAATTCGCCCGGCACTCGGTGTCTCAGAAGATGCGATCAGGAGATTTCAGCGTCTCAGGAAAGATGCGGACGGACACAGGATGGCGGACAATAGACGTAGATGTACGTTAGGGTCCAGGACCCTGAGCCCGCGAATTTCGAGGTATGACTGGACGGCTAATTAAAACATTCTGCAGCGAGGAAACTCTGTAGGGTTCTCACCTGCAACTCCATAAATCTTTTGGTTGAGTGAAGTTTCAGTTGAGACGCACGTAACTGAAAATCTTCTATGAGTCTGAGTAAAGTTATAACCAATGCCGTACATGTTTTAAATAGTTGAAAGGGTGAAATGTTGAATTTGGGCATTTCTGCTGTCCTGCTTATCGGGAAGAGCAATCACTTCCAAAAAGTTTAGAATAAAAAAATCCGGTTAGATAACAAGAGTATTTGAGTGTCTTGGTGCTCATACTGAAGTTTACATTGTGCTGGAAGGATTTGTACATCAGCTTACTTAGTGACATGGTAGCACTGTACTTTACTTGATGGGGTGTTGAAGGGACAGCAGGAAGTTCTAAAAGAGCTTATGCCTCGCACATCCGGCTGCGTTACGTATACGCCTAGTTTCCACCAAGTGTTTGATTAAAATGGAAACATTTCCTGCTTTTATTATTTATAGCACACAAGTCCCGTGGCCTCCAGAGACCGGCAGTTGCAAAATGCCTTGGATCTCTCCAACCGGTCCAACAGCCGGGGAGAAAAGTACTTTTCCTGCCCGAACCGTGGTATTTATGGCCACAGAATTCCTATTTCGTAGGGGTAAATGTGGGATTCTGCTGCCTTGGATACAATCACTGTTTATTCGATTTTAATGGGTAAAATATACTTGGTGGGGGTCGAAAACGCTGTCCTGCTTGTTCATCAAACTAGCATTTTCGTACTATTATTGATCTCAGTAGGTGGTCAACATTTATCACGTTCGCACTATTGTCGACTTCAGCAGGCGTACCACTACTTACCGATGCCTTCAAGTTGAGGTGCTTCGCGTACTGCTGCGATTATGATTCACAGTTACGTTAGGGTTCGGGCCCTGCTACTAGGATTTAAGGTTAGGGGTTACGGTTTTTGGATTAGTGCTAGGGTTTAGGGTCACGGCTCGGGTTTAGAGTCCAGAGTCTAAGGTTTAGTGTTAGTGTCTATGGTTAGGGAGCCATTCGACACCCACCTACAGCTTCCTTCTGATTGGCCACATTCTTGGGCGGTTCAGTTTCAACGACCTTGACGGGCCAATCGCTTTTGTTCTTTGTTGAATTGGTTTTACTGGTTACCTGTGGTGAACTTTTGTACTGCACGGTGCTTACGCTAAGATTAAACACCCACTGAAATAAAGTAGCATTTTTATCTATAATACCTGTGACTTCTCCCTAGCTTTCGCACATTCGTCACTTTTTTCCTGCCGCCCCATTCGTAGAGCCCCTTTTGCCAGGACTCCAATGTTGGACGCGTCTGGCTTTCCCCAGCAGGACCGCGTTCCCGAGGCCTGCCATGCATTTTTATCCAGAGATATGCGTGTGAAGATGACAGCAGGACGTTTAATACAGAGAAAGTTGGTCAAAACAATTAGACACCGAAGTACCCGGAGAGAGTGGACGGAAGACGAGTTCGCGGCATCGCGCCAAATCTCAGGAAAGGTACCTATTCCCGTGTCCTAAGCCTAGCCTGGTGAGGCAGGTGAATAAGAACCCCTGGGTAATACAGGTGACCTTGCTCCAAACTCCAAGAAGGGTACCTATTCCCGTGACCCAACCCAAACGTTAATCCTTATTGCAGAAGCCTAGGCTGAGATCGAGACCATAGCTGCCACAGCCACCAGGCCCGGTCCCGAAAGGAAAGAGGAGATGGGCGTCAGTTGGGAAGGTTGTAAATTCTGTACAGAACAACTGGGGAGGGGGCTGAAAGGAGCTGGCAGCCAGAGGAAAGTGGCCCCGACTCCAGGGGAGTGGCGTCCCAAGTGCGTGTGTCAGAGAATGTGTCAAAGCGTCTTAAGCCAGGGCACGTCTGACTCGGCCTTGAATCTGATTGGCCAGTCGGAAACCCGGTAAGATGTGGTTATGTAGTCGTACCTGAAGGACAAAATACTGTTGAACCACTTAATTATTTGGAATTGGTGTGGTTACGTTGGCATGGTGTTACTGTGCGTTGCGATATGTGTTCTGTTGGCAGCCTTGTTTCTTTGTTGCTGTGTCTACCTTTTTTGGCCCAATGCCGTTGGTCCTTCTTTACTTTCGGCCTGTCGTCTCCTTCTAACTTTCGCGTTGGATGTTTCAGCGTTGGGGTTTAGGGCTGCGGTTAAGGGTTAGGAGTTAGGGTTGGGGTTAGGATTAGGGTTAGGGCTTAGGGTTTGGGGCTAGGATTAGGGTTAGGGCTTAGGGATTAGGGTTGGGGGTTAGGGTTAGGGCAACTATTTCTCAACCATTCAAAGTACAACCACGCATTCCCAATAGCTTTTATTTTGCACACAACTACTTGACCTCGTCGTCTGTGCAGCCCCCGGCCCCACCTGTAAAAACCCCCTATTACCGTCGGTCCCGTAGTACAGGTGGCTGGGATTTGTTTTCCTCAGGTGCAGTTACATAACCACATCTAATCGGAAACCCGAGTGAGCGAACGCCAGACAACCCTGGTGCGCAAATGCAGACATTTGCAAGAGGCCCAGCGTAGCGACAGACGCTCCAAGTAGGGCCACTACACCCTAACCCTGATTCTCCTGGAAAACAGAGCAAGGCCACCTGTATTACCACCAGTGAGGGGCTTCTATTCCCTTATGCTAATGTGCAGGCAGTTATAAGCGCTCAAATAAAATCTGGAGACAAAGTTTAGACCGAAGCTGAAAAGTCCTCTTTACATAGACTTATTTCATTTTCTTCAAATTTCCCCCTCATTCCCCTCAGCTGACTTATATGGCTGTTTTTTCTAACCGGAATCATGTCAGTTCCACTATCTACCATTGGAATTGTGTCGGAAGCCATCTGGTGAACGCTGGGGGCGGGGGACACATCGAGGAGGGGAACTTTTCGCGATTGTATCATGCAGCAACAGAACCATAGATAAAACCCATGTTTGAGTTTTTTTCTAGTATCTATGATATAGGTGTGCTGAAATGATTTTTGTATACTTTTACTCATAAATATGAATCCCCCTGTCTAGGCAAACGGTGCGGTGACCTAGATATTCAAGTGGCTTCCAGTATCGTATTTCCTCTTGAGTTACCTGTGTTGGAGTTAGATCGTATGGCGCATTTGTCAAGTGGATATCTTCCATCTGTCCGCTTTATACTACCCTTCTTTTGCTTTATCCAGTCCCTGTCATTGTTGTTTTTGCCTTTCCTGCCTGCAGCGACAATTCCTTTACATAACACGTTCTATCAGTCCCCTCCCTGCAGAAGCTAGGGAATGTTCTTCGCTGCCCAAATAACAATTAGGAAGCTAGTAAAACTGCGTTCCACGGCAGACCACGTGTGCAGATATCGTATATCACTTTTGGTGAACTAGTCGCAGTACCCGTGTTTCATGTGGGTCAGCTGTTCATACGGAGGTGCTTTGGTGCGAGGTGTGATCACCAGCATTAAACAACATACCATGAAAATCTAAGTGCACACTGTCCCGTACGCTGGATTCAGCGCTATCACAGCTAACTGGTGTGAAATAAGATTTTAGCGAGTAGTTCTGAAGCGGGTTGGTGGTGTTGATGTTTGCATCCTCTATGGCGACCGCATGGGCAGCGACTTATGAATGCCTTCGGTTAGCCATTTTGCCCAAATTGGTCGCAGAGATATCGGGCCTCACGTGCTCTTTCCTTCGACTTACTGCACTGCGTTTGAATTCGTTTGAAGAGCGTCTTCACACAGCTTCGTTTGTTATCCACCGAAGGGTTGCTGCGAAAACTGAGAGGTTGTATAGTGTTCGTTACCTTCAGGGAATAAAAATGCTGACGTACATTATGGGTTACAATTGCCTTATGCGCGTTGAGGCACTGTAAAGGAGGGTTATTAGAACTCTGTCTTTTAAAGTTGAAAAGTAGGACAATAAGTTTATATATGGTTTCCAAATTCGAAAGGCCCAGTTTTTCTGTAGGCCGTAGCCAACCTCAGATCTGCAGTTATTATTCATTGCTTCAGAGAAATTATTCGCAGCGGGATTCTTCGTTTTGGCTTGAATTTCTCAGTAATTAATTAATAATCAATTAATAATTGGTTAATTAATTAATAAATAATTAATTACGCGGAGAAGGTAAGGATAAGTTGCCACCCCAGACCACTTCAATGTGCATCTATCCCTTCACTTGCTCCTGTGGAGCAGGTTATATTGGTCGCACGATTCGGCGCTTATCCAAGAGAATACGGGAACACCTCCCGACATGGCTGGGAAAATGCGAAACTAGGAGCATAAGCACCGCCATTCTCGCGCATGTGGTCGACTCCGGACATCATGTAGACCCCAATTAAGCGTTTCGTGTGATCTATAAGGTCCCATCAAACTATCCTAAACCGCTGGGACAGCGCACGTAAGCAACAGCAGAGGCGGCCGCCATCAGGTTGCGAAAATCAATCTTGTGCGCACAAAAGAACCATGTTCAGGCTCCGCGCCTAGAGTGGTCGAAGGTCTACTAACGCTACAAGTCTCCCCGCGCCCTTCCGCTCTCACCCCGCCCCTGACACTGACTGCTATTACCCCCCCCCCTCCCCCCGCCGCCCTCTCACACCCAGCCAGTATTTTAAGGCGAACTTTAATCGATTTATCTTATCACTGACGTGCTTTACTTCTTTTCCCTTCCCATATAAATATACTGGTCCGACGAGAATTTATCGAAAGCTACGTATGCTCGTCACCTCGTCTTCTGATTGCTAGTCATTATGCGACCGCCTGCGTGGAATACAAGTCCGAAATATTAGGACATTCTGAAGTCCCCCTTTGCCTCCTGCATCCAGAACAGGACAGTGGACACCACTCTCTTGTGACTCTCAATATCCGCAGTTGCTGGGGGCAGAAGGTGGGCTCCTTGAGTAAGTAGATAGAAAGCTGGACTTCGATGTTCAATGTCCCACGAAATGTAGGTTCAAATCCACTGTTGACCAATACCTGGAACTGGGATAACGCTGACTGATTCCATTTTCCCTCGTCTCGATCAGAAGATCTGTTAATTTCTTACCGCAGCCACGGCTTTCTATTCACGATAGTGAGTAATTTGTTCTTTCTAGGGCAAGAAAGAACCTTTTTTCGGGTTGCTCTTTATGAGAATTTACCATATCATGGTAAAAGTGCTCGCCTACATTCCTATTCCCCCGTTTGAGTGTGGAAGGTCCGAAAATATAACGCCGAATGAAATGAACACCCCGCTGGCATTCATTAATTTACACCTTTAGTTTACCTTTCGCCATATTTTCAGTGGGATGTGGGATACCGAAGGAATTTCGCAAAGGCAATTCCAGTCGCCGTCCGGCAAAAACATACGTCCTGATTTGTTACATGAAAACGACCTTTTGTTGAAGTGTGGATGGGCAACTACTGCTCCAACTTATTTTAGCAATGTTAGCTTCTTTTTCACTTTAACTTCTAGCTCGATATGTCGTCCAAAGCATTTTAATTAAGGAGAACCCATAAAGTTGGTTCTCGGAGATTCTCCTAGTTCATATCACCGATTTTTTTGTGCCCTTATTCCCTTAGGGCAACTCTCCTTACAACCACCTGTTCAGCATCATTCTTAAGTTACCAGCGTTCTGAGCAAATGCAGTCCGCAAGCATTTTAACAGTTTACAACTTCAATTCCGCCGGAAGTAGAGCGCAGATATTGTTGAATAGAGCTATTTTTGCTGGCAGGAGCCTGATTGCACAGACCATCTGGCCGCCACCCAACTGAAAACTATTCTCTCCAGCAGGAATGTTAGGAGTTGAAAATGCCAAATGGCACTCATCCTGACCGAGGCTGCATCAACTTACTACAGTCTGGCTTCGTGCAAACGGGTACGAGTCTGTCGATGATCTGAATAATAGGCAAGATAAGGATATATTTATAAGACCTCAGACACAAACCAATAATCGGACCGATTTGGACAAGCTACTCCTTCTCGTAGTTGTCGGTATTTATCGGGTTACAGCTGGCAAGACATGAAAATAGGATTCCCCCCGCTGCATAGGTGGCCTTAAGCCAACTTTCAGGTGGAGTACCTATTCCCGTGTCTTAACCCTAACCATAGCGCTGAGTCTTACTCGCATCTTAACTCTAACCCTAATCTTAACCCCGGATCCACATTGACATAAATCCGAGCCCTGATCCAAATCTCCCTGTGCTACGGGTGTTCTTATTCCTGTGTCCTGCTTTAGAACCCTCTCCAGCCAGAAAAAATCTCTTGGACTCCCTTGAGTACGTGATGGCTACTACGTTCTTCGGTTTCAGTCATGTCTTGAGTTCTCTACTCTACACAGTTAGTAGAATGACGGATGAATCCCCTTTCAACGATGAGCTTGATGGGAGTCGTTTATGTCCCCATATGTATTATTCCCATTCTTCCGTTATCAGTAAAGCTTACCGGATGTTCAGGGATGTCAACTAATTTCCTTCCGTCTGCGAGTTGCAAAAACAATTTTGGAAGTTGAAATCCAGTAAATCCTGACACCCTGAGACTGGCTTCCATTCGACGATGGCTAACGCGTCACGGGTCAGGTGCGCACAAAGTGTTTTGAGAACTCGCGTGCATCTCCTACTGTCTGTGAAGTCGGCATTGTCGGCAGACATCTGATGCAGACGTCTGACATTAAATCATAAAACGCGGAGGCCTTCTTCTGAAAATCGAGCTGTCAAATGTCAGTTAGTAACTTGAATGTAAGACATATGTACCCAGTGGAAGATCCTAATGATTGTTTGTAAACATACATTGTAGCATGCATTGTAGCCCGCATTGTAGCGCAAATGAGTAGCCTACTGTATTTGGTAGCAAGTCGTTCGGTCTGATCGGTGACATCGAAAATGCGAAATCCCGGGTTGACAGAGGGACTGTACGACTGGAATGACAGCGAAAGCCTAACACAAAATCTCGACATGTTAAAAACAAAACTTACAAGACAAATGAATTTAACTTTTGATGCTTACTCAAAAAGTCTTGAGACACGGGCACATGTACTTTAAAGCTAGAAGAAGTATCGACCGCTAAGAGTGAAGCATAAACGACAAGCTCTGAATTATAGGTTATCGTCAGTCATACACCAACACCAAGTCCTGATAATGGGAGGGGGGTTCTAACTCAGCTTGTTGTACATTAAGCATTTTGACAAACGCCCTGCAATTAAGACACTGACTGGCCGCTCCGCCGGCTGAGATAGAGGACTTTAATTTATGGAGATTTTGAGTTTTGTCGATCTGGTCGCCGCACGGGACGTGTTCTCTTCCTTTGCCTTGGGAGTCGAATAGGAGTCTTGGCCGGCGACTGCGTACTGACAAAATACGGAAGTAGAAGGAATACTGACACTAATGTGGAAACGACTATTTCGGTCTTTCTTCTCCTTATCAGCCCTCCACCAACTCTTATCGTTTGCCTCTGTGCGATCATTTGCAAGAGCCCTTTATAGACCTTCTAGGATAAAGGAGCGAACATATTCCTACGCGCATTCTGATTGGCGCAGTGTCTCCTCCACAAACGTTAAACCTGTTTATTTATATTGCAGTTTATTATGTCAGATTCGCAGTGAGAGGGAGCCACAAGGCATAACGGTACGAGTGAGTTCAGTAGCGCGATCGGCAAACCCCCTCCTATAGTTTTATCGATTATCCTAACCACACCTCTGTCCTTTTTATCCATCGTGAATGGGGGATATCAGTAAGAACGTATCGAAGAGAATCCCCACCAGGAATAAAGCTTAGATACCCTACATGGTTATTTACAGTTTTTAAAGTTTGACAGCAGTTCGGGCGTTAAAATCTCTCCGAGTTGCCAGTTACGACTTGGTAGGCCTTGCGAAATTATGATAGATGCAGCGCATGACTGTAGCACTTCGATCGGTCCTTACACTGCATCCCTGGCAAATCTCCTGGCTGCCAAACGGGCTGAGCCGCGTTGGTTTATGGCATGTGCTGGCTGGGACGCGTTAATTCTGTATGGGACCTTTACAAAAAGTGTGCATGTGTGCTGCGCGTGTTTGACGGAGGCCCACGCCAGGCCAGCCATTGAACCCAGTCTTGTCCCTGGTCAACTGAAAGGTTTGCGTGCCTGGGAAGGGGACTGGCGAGACCAGTGCCGAGGTAGCCAATCTCACGGTAATTCAGCGGGTGGGATAAATGGGACACAGTTGAAATTCGCACGACTGACAGGCTGACTCGGAGCTTTCCTGTGACGAGTGTCCGGCTGTAGGGACCTGTGACCGGTATGATACTTCACTCTTTTGTGAGAGATCTGGGTAGACCTCAGTCACTGCGTCCAAACTCATTCGCAATGAAATTTTCTCGGCCAAAACGACTGGCGTAGGGAAAACGGCAGAAAGTGGCGTAGATCCAGTTGGAATCCACCGCCTTAGTTTCTCATTATAAATGAAAAATGCTCTTTAAAACTAGCACAGTAGGCTAAATGTTGCCGACCTAACTCAGTCAGGCTGCAATTACTCCGTATTAATGTCGGCCTTTACGACATTCCCTATTTATCAGTGACCTGAGACTCTTCAGGGAAGTCTGGCACCCGTGGGGATATGAACCAGGCCGTGTGTGACACGCATCGGCGAACTGTCGACACGTCAATATCCAATCGTCTTAAGTTTGCATATCATCAGCTCGCTATGTATGCGAGAAAAGTGAGAGTGATGTAGGCGCCTCGCAAATCTGTAAGCAATTTCGCGCGCAAGTCACCATTGCATTACCTCCGTAACTTTGCTAACCCCGATCGTCAAACACACTATTGTGGCCAGTTGTCTTCAGTGATCCGGTTCTACGATGATAACGGAATAGCTGTTAGCCTACGTCATTAGTCCTGGAGTTCACTCAGCAGTATTAGCCTCACTTGTTCCTCTTTCGCCAGAAGTGTTTTAATCGTTGAAAAATGATACCAATCCTGTTTCCAAATATTATAGTCAGCCTGTGTAGCACAATGCCCGTTATTTATCAGCGAGGGTAAATGCTCATGGGCTTTCGAAAGGCCCGAACAACACGTCGACTATTATTGGGCTTCCTTTCCATCCTTACTTGTCGTATGTTGGCGTGGGAGGAAACTGGAGGGAGCTTGTATTGGCATTTGATGGTAGGGGATGGTGGTGATGCAGGGACATGAAACCACAGAACATTCACGGGAATAACGGGGACGGTCTCAGCTGGTGATCTTTCAGTCAAGATGTGTTCCCGGAAGGGTGAGAGTGGGAAGACGATTTCCGGCTCGTGTGTACTGTCAACCAACGCCACTTCTGACAGAACCATGGTTCGAGGCCGAGCGCGGTTGGCGGAGACGGAGAGGAATCGAGATGCGAATAAATGTGCACCACTTATGTTTGAGGGCATCATGTTACTAAAATGTTGTCAGTAACAGACATATTCCAAAATATTATTTTTACGGCGTGAGGTTGCAACACGAGCGCACTCAGTTTTTTTAGATTTACGGGCCGAGCCCCAAACGACCCTATTCATGTATAGTCGAGGTTATGGATGAAACTATATAAATCAGCGCAAAATAGGTTTACTTGGAAAGTTTGCGGGAACAATGTGCATCAGACGTGCAGGGATGCGTTGCATGGGAAACGAAATCAGAAAATAAAGGTCATGGCTGGTCGCAGATAGCCCTGCAATGAAGGTCGTCGTCTATCAAAAATAACACGATCAAATTGTCTTTTGAATACAACCATGATATCAGATGTCCCTATTTCAATTGGGAGTAAGTTTTATGGTCGAACCGTCCGCTGAATGAAAGGAAACTTCCGGTGGTCTAGGTGCATGCATTCGCGTTTGACCTTGTACAGATGACCGCGCAAGTTATTGTATTCGTAAACTCAAAGAAATTTTCAGATACGAGTGAACAGTCATGCCTGCGGATAATGTTGAATGCCCACAGTATGCCACACCTCCTTTGGCTATGGGACAGGGGGGAATAAACTGAGCCTGGCCAGTCTTTCTGAATATGAGAGATTCTTAAGATCGTCCACCAGCTTTTTCGCCCGTCGTCGCACCTGCTCGATGGGGTCACAGTTTTTCTTCATCTAAGGCATTCATGCTGGCATTCCGTATACCAAATGCGGTCTGACGAGCGTACCAAATATCCGTACTAAGGGCTCGGGAGGGGAGACTACAAAAGCACGCTTAAGTCAGTGCACGATGATCGGTGTCTTTTGGACGCCCGTTTTGGCAGTGCACACCTAATCCAGTGCATGATGCTCGTTGCTTTTCGGACGGTTTTTGTACTGTTTGGAGGGTAGCAAGTTTGAACTTGTCCAGATAACTAGGTCTTTGGTGTATCCACTTCTTTTATTGGAGTCCCATTTAACTGTTGGTATCGCAGTCAAGGTCTTCAGTACAGTCGTTTATGTAGATAAAGGGGAGTAAAGGACCCAAAACTGAACCCTGCAGATCTCCATTTTCTACTGGTACACATTTGGCAGCAGTGGAACTACTTTTTGCAGTTTGTATGACTGGAAACTTTTAATTCATTTTAAATGTTGCCCTGGATTTCACAGTGCCAAATCTTTCATGAGAGTCGTCCACGAGGTACGCTATCAAACGCATTTTTGAAGTCGATGAAGCCAACATTCACCGAACGGCCTTGGTCATTGGCCTTTGTCCACTTTTCCGCAAATAAACACTACTCGTAAGACAAGAATGACCACGACGAAATCCCTGTTGGGCAGCACATATTCGGTTCTTCTGTTCCGGGTACATTATTCAATGCCCCTCAATAAGTCGTCGCATGATCCTGCACAAAACGTACTTTAAACTCGCTGGACAGTGCTTTTCGGACTCCAGCCTGGACCCTCCTACATAGGCTGGGTGAGCAAAGGCAGTTTTCCATTCCTCAGACAGTTCACTATTTTTCATGAATATGGGCTCACACAGTACGTAGGTTAATTCTCGAAGCGCAAGTGAATGGGTTCTATATGGACCAGGTGATTTGGCAGGCTTCAATCGGGATAATTCTGCCCTTATTGATGTGAGCGAAAAGTGCACATTATCTTTTAATGTAAACGATGCAGAATTTTTTTGTCGTGCTTTGCGGGGGGGGGTGGAGACAAGGATGATTAGTTTCATAAGTGAATGCCGACTGAAAGAAGTTAGAGATGACTGATGCTTTCGTTTGGTCATCCGTCTCCATTACTCGGTGCTGAGACTTCAGCGCGGGGCCGGAGTCACGATTTCTTTTACTACCACGTAAGTAACCATGTAGGGTTTTGGGATGCTCCAAAGAATTTTGCAGTATGCTCTGCTTATAACTTTTTCGAAGTCTATTAGCCTCACATGCGCATACATCCTGCTGTGGTTTGTATTCCTGCAAGTGCTTGAAGGCCGCAGAATCGTCACTTCGGAGTAGATATTTCCGAAGATCAGGGAATATGCAATCCACTCGTGGATTATTTCAAAATAACTTGTCTTCTACACAAAGGTAGAGACTAAAATTCCATAAGGTCGAAGGACTTGAAATCCAAAACTACTTTCGAACGACGAGTTGTTATAGCGGTCCATCAAGTAAGGCGTTGTCAAGTCTTATTTAAAATGCCTAAACGCTTTCCGCTAGAACAGTCGAATCAGGTTGTAGCGGCCGAGGACGTCGAGGGTAACCCCCACCAAAGTAAGAGAACGCTGAGAGTAGATCCTGGAGGAAATAGATCTGAACAGAGTCGTTAGCATCTCCGAATACTCATTCACACACAGCAGAAAATGGTACGTCAGGAACGGGATACAGTATAGCATAACAAGACGGTCATGGGTGATACGTATAATAATAATAGTTACTCGTACAGTTGGAATGAGTTACAGACATCAGATAACCTGTCTGGGTGAAGAGGCGATACTGACATGCCAGCTAAATAACCGGTGGGGAGCGCAGCGCTGTGGGCAACTGCAGGGGAGGGCCGAGGCAGGTGCCGATGTAGTCAGACGGAGAGCGATGCGAGTGTTGCGGTACGGTAAGCGGGAAGGGTTCGCGGATGATAGAGGAAGGGACACCGGCCATCTTCACTGACACGCGGTTACGCCATCTCCACCCTAGGTCCTCGCGCGGAAAAGTGTCATGCATTCAAACAATTCTGTTCAAGTCCAGGGACGTTACAAGGTCGCCTGTTCCATTGTTCAGTCACCTGGTGGGGGAAGGTTTGGTCCGTACTTCAAATTTCGCGTACTCAGTCTTCACTTTTTATCGGTGACCTCGGAGATTTGTCGTTTGTGACCAGAGTGGGTGACGTCACAAATAAAGAAGAATCTTAAATTGAAAAGGAGACTTTTGAAAAAGTACGCCAGATGACAACGACCAGAACATTTCGCTGACTTAAAAAACAGAGAAACGTATGTTGGAATCTGTTGAGGAGGGAACGGACAGAATAGGAGTCAAACCTTCTAAAAAATATCCCCCCAAAATTCCAAATAATTCTTTGGATACGTGAATAAGGCGAAACGCAACCGGGACTGCATTCCCTGTCTAAAAGATCGCCGGGGAAATACGTTGTTTGACGATTCAGATAAGGCGAACCACGTGTCCGATTTCTTCACGTCCGTGTATACCGAGGAGCCGGTAATTCATGAAAGAGTGTACCCCCCAATTGTCAAATCAAACAGTACAATTAGCACGGTGGACTACATAACAGACACGGTAAGGAAAACTTTGAGTCAACTACAGCCCACTAAATCCCCTGGTCCGGATGGCGTGTTCGCAAAAGTTCTGAATGAACTCTCTGACCAACCGACCTCTCCGTTATCCAGGATCTTCAGAACTTCGATGGAGACCATGGCACTGCCTACCGACTGGAAGAAAGCAAATATAGGTCCCATATATATAGGTGGCGAGAGAACAGCCCCAAATAGTTTCAGACCAGTGAGTCTCACAAGCATCTGTTGCAAGTTGATGGAAAAGAGAATAAAAACGGAGCTGATGCGGCATCTCGAAGAAAACCACTGCTCAGTGTGCATCAGCATGGGTTTCGAAGGGGTCGATCCTCTCTCACTAACCTGCTAGTATCCATGGAGAGCTGGACGAAATCAATCTAAATTGGTTTATCAGTCGACGTCGTGTGCAATGACTTCAGAAGGGCATCTGATATTGTTTCACACAAACGACTTATATTTAAAGTACGTGAAATGGGCATAAATAGGAATCTGCTGAACTGGTTAGCCGATTTTCTTGCGGTCAGATCTCAGCGTGTGTGTGTGTATCGGCAACGCTAAATCGGAATGGGCATCCGTCCACAGTGGCGTTCCGAAGGGAGCGTTCAGGGTCCAATTCTGTTCTAAAACCTTAGGCGTTCTATGCCTATATCAGGAGCAATACAAAAAACCGGGACCAACTGGCAACCTTAAAAGACAAAAATAACCGAATTTTGAGCGATGGCTTTCAAAGAGCCTGTTCTCTTCTTCTGCTCGCCAACCAACCACTTATAAGCACAGTATTTTTTCTACTCCGCTGTTAGTTTTAGCAGAGCTAAATAAGCTGGGTCCGACTAAGTCCCCTGGACCAGATAAGATCCCAGGTGTACTCCTACGTCAGCTAGCTGAAGAATTAGGAGAGCCACTTTCTATAATCTTCCAAAAATCGCTGGGAGCTGGCCAACTACCTGACACATTGAAATTGACAAACGTCGTACCTTTCCACAGGGGAGGATCATGGTTATGTTTCACTTACTACCGGCCGGTGAGTCTGACATGCATTTGCTGCAAACTAATGGAAAAGTTCGTTAAAAAATCAATTACACCATTCGATACATTCTGCTGTCACATCACTTCAGTTCAACATGGCTTCTGCGAAAAGAGGTCCTGCCTCACAAACCAACTTTCGTCACTCGAACATTGGTCAAAGGCCATGGATGAATGACATCCAGTTGATGTCATCTACTTCGACTTCAGCAAGCGTTCGATTACGTCCCACATAAGCCCCTCGTTCAAAAGTTATCAGAAGTAGGGATAAGAGGAAATCTTCTGAACTGGATTCCAGATCTCCTAAACGGTCGACGAAAAAAGTCACTGCGGGTGGCTACTGCTCAAAATGGGCATCTGTTACAAGTGGAGTGCCAGAAGGGTCAGTTCTTGGGCCGCTTCCATCCATTATCTATGTAAATGACCAGTACGGGAAGTGAAATCGGACATAGCGCTCCTTGCAGACGATCTTAAACTTGGGAAAGCGATAAAAGATGAAGATGGCGTCAAGATACTACAAGAGAACGTAGAGAATTTGCACGCATGGAGCGAGAAATGGTGCATGAAATTGAACGACAAAAACGTGCAGTAATGCACGTAGTATCAGTGAGGCGAAGAACAAATGCATCCCGACGACAGTATCTTCTGGACAAGCAACCACTTAAAACCGTAGATGTGCAAAAAGATCTCGGTGTACTCATTAAAGATGATCTAAGCGTCACCTAGCGGTGTTCTAAAGTCGCCGCGCGGGCAATGTCAGTCATGAGCGCGATTCACAGAACGTTTATTCATTTGAATAAAGACGTCTTTGGCAAAGTAGACGGGACATTTGTGCGGCCGCACATGGAATATGTGGTACAGGCTTGGCGGACGTGGCTTCGGAAGGATACAGATATCTATGAAGGTGTACAACAGCGTGCTACAAAGGTTGTTCATGGCCTCAACAATTTCACGTACGAGCAGCGCCTGACCGCCTTGAACCTCCATCCCCTCCACTACAGGCAGGACATATATGACCTTATAGCAACGTTTCAGTTGGTGAAAGGACTTAATCTGGATGCCGACTGGGAAATGTTTTTTGAAATAGCACCGACATCTTATCTCAGACGACATGATTACCAGCTTAAAAGGGGGCTGTGCCACACAAATCAATAGAGAATCCGGAAGACACTGTACAGTTACAAAACAATCTGAATCGCTTGCAACAATGGTGTGATGAGTGGTGTCGTAGCCTCAGTCGTAACGAATGTTAACTTACCAGATTACGATCGAGCAACAGGAGGCCGTTGAGATTTGAATTTCACTACTTTATAGGAGGGCGCACACTCGAATCAGTCAACGAGGTAAGAGACCTCGGTGTGTGGATGACGTCAACTCTCAAACCCTCGTCCCACTGCGCCAAGGTATCAAGGAAAGCTATGGATATCCCAGGCGCGATTAGAAGATCCTTCCTCAGTTTTGACGAAGAACTTTTCGGCCGAGTATTTGGAGCATACGTTCGACCAATGTTGGATTACTGTGTTCAGGCATGGTGTACCTGGACGAAACAAGAGTACACCCCACCGGAGAACGTACAACGAAGGGCGACCAAGTTAGTCGGCGAATTAAGTAGCTTACCTTATGAGAGACGACTGGAAAAGCTAAAAATATTTCCTCTCTTCTACAGACAATACAGAGGAGATATGATCGTGGCCTTTAGGATCGTCCGAGGGCTAGACTGTGCTCTTCAGTTTGACAGTTTCTTCGAACTGGCGCGGGCTACAAATCATCGAGGGCACCAATACAAATTGAGGCAAAATATGCCAAACCCGAATTTCGGGCCACATTCTTCTCCCACCAGCTGGTTGAAGGATGGAACTAACTGCCGAACTCTGTTGTCTTAGCGGAAAAAATTGAGACCTTCAAAAGCAGACTAGATAAATTTATGCTTGATGGTCAAACAGTTACACGATATCAATGACTGGCATAACTGCTATGTAAATACCTGCATTTTTTTTCATACGTCTATCTGTAAATAGGGTTTTCCAAGGTCAAGCTGCTGGTTTTAAATTTGAAGATAAGTGGAGGATATTATTTTTAGTGGTTTTTCTGTGAGATCTAACGATTTTAGTACCTGTTTTTTTGGTTGAATTTCCTTAAATACAGGCCTTTTCTCTAAGAACTGCCCGCTGTCATCTCCTTTCGAGTTTTGCTAGTCTATGCCCGCTGTTCACTAATCGCACTTTGCAATTCTCATTTTGTGCATCCGATTTCTCTCTAACTGTTGTAATTTATTTTTACATCGTTAGCCCCTAGCTGAAATTCAGTCAACTTGTCCGCAAGAAGTTTTCTTAATCACAAATTTCCTCGAGACAAGATGAGACCAAAAGTCACTGGTCGACGTAAGCTCTCGTCTCTTGTAAGTAAACATGGCCTAACTAAACGTAAGTCAGAAGCTTTACCTAAATCTAAGTCAGATGATATTACTAGTCAGTCATCACCCGTTGTAATTGGTCGGCAGCTTAATCTGTCTGCACTTGACCACTGCAATGAATTAATGCTAAAATTTGGCTCTTTGCTGACAATTCTTGGACATTTATTCGACGGGAACATCTCCGATATTCCCTCTGAAGAATGTAGGCGTCTCGACTCACTTGTTCACCTGATCGCCAGTGAATCTAGTGATAGACAGAAGCGTTCTTACAACTTCCTGCTAAAAAATGTTCCTCGATCTGCTCGGCCAATTGATGTTGCGACCAGTTTCCTGTATTCATGTGGTTTCAACTATAAAATAGCGGATGCCAAACGCTTGTCCTCCCGTAGTACAAATCCACCCATCTTAGTCAAATTGTTTTCATCAATCGAGGTTGACACAATCTTTACCCATCGAGAGCGTGTCACTGCGTACCTAGAGAAGGCAAAATTTTTCCTTTGTCATGATCTTACTCCTATGGAGCGTAGAATCGGGTCTCTATTCTCACGTAAACCTACTGCTTCTCAGTCTAATGCTCCCCAACTCGGTCATAATACAAGTGGCCGTAAGGATTTAGCTTCTCAGTCTAATGCTCCCCAACTCGGTCATAATACAAGTGGCCGTAAGGATTCAGCTTCTCCTACTCCTGCGACATCTGACTCCCTCCTTCCTCTTTCTCCGACATCTCCATTTCACTCGAACCACTTGACGCATTTGCCTGCCCCTAAACTTGCAGCAGCAGCAGCAGCAGC
>CACRXP010000327.1:446827-460089 GCA_902702965.1 Spirometra erinaceieuropaei | reverse complement strand
GTCCTCAGACTTAAATTTGAATACTTACTCTAGCTCAAAGCTCTAGCCCTAAACCTCGCCCTGTGGTGACATCTCAGGCCACCTCAATAAGTACCTACTCCTTCACGAGTGGCCACCTATCCAAAGGAATACGAGTAAACTTCCAGGCCTGACTGTGGAAGGGCAAATTTATGTGTCCAAACAGCGCCATTCTTGCATATGCTGATTCTGAGCATCGTGAATACCTTAGCGGAGCTTTTTATGCGATTCCTATGGTCCCATCGAGCTACCCTATGCTATTGGGCCAGCGTTTGTTAGCTGTAGCGGAAGCGGCCCCTATTGGGTTACGAAGCCCGATCTTGTACGTTCCGTGGAACCTCGTTCAGGCTTCGCACTTACCGTAGCCAAATTTAAACTACCTGCGTGGAACACTGCGCCCTTCCACTCTCTCCACGTCCGTGGCCCTGACTCTCATTACCCCCTCCCCCACAGGCCTATACCCTGTTTGTGTTCTGAGACGAATTTCTATTGGTTCCTCCTATCACTAACATGCTATATTTAATCCCGCTGTCATATAGATGTACTGGCCTGACGAAAATTTATCGAAAGCAAACGTTTACTCGCCAAGTAGTTTTATAGCAGAAATCCTAAATCCTGGTCCATAACCCTAGCCCCAAGCCTTTCCCCAAATTTGGGATTGTGTACGCGATTCTTACATTAGAGACCCTAGCATTACATGCATACGCCCATGAAATAAACAAACATGTTATAGGAATAAGGTCTGAGTGGGGCGCGCGTACGCGATCCTTACGCTTCCGCCATTGAAAAATTGCTCATTGTCTAAGCTGAGCGGTCCTAGCACGGGCGCAGTGGGTGTGCCTGTCTCCGCTTACATGAACTATAATCAATTACCTTAAGTAGCAAAAGACGCACGTCATTTCTTTCTCTAAATGGCAGCATTTTTCTTGGGGATAATAGGTATTGGACCTTTGATTTTAATGTGTCACTGACGTATTTGCCCACTTTCATAAGTCCAGCTGCTGTTTGCCTAAAATTTCTACTATTTTGTCTTATTTTAACTGCTTTCGGCAGGAGTGTTCGGACGGCGCAACTGTTAGTGTAAACACAGTCCCATCAAAAAGTGGTTTATTATAACATTAGCCAGTGAAGTGGTTTCAAATTGGTATTCTACACTTTTAAGATTACCTCACGCGCCCCTATCCTTGGCGTTTTGACTAGTTTAAATGCTTTTTTTCGTACAGGTTGAAGTGTTTCTTGCCACCGACCAACCAGGCTAGGATAACTCAGTACTTGTCACTCATTAGTCTACTTATCCCTAACTACAATAATTCTCATCTGTTGAAGCACAACTCAGTCATTTTAAGTGAGGCGGGCGTGCTTACTGTGTGTCTTAGCAGCCCACAGACGAGGCTATATCGAAAGGGCTTGAGAGCTGATTTAAATACCTACATTGCAGTTCGCGAACTATTAAAAAAATAACCGATACGAAAAGGAGTGTAGGAGCTATGCAACTTTGGTGAGAGGGAAAGAGTTGATTACTGGCAATTTTAGTGGATATCACTGTTGACGAATTAATACAAGGAAAGACGAACAAATTGTTGGTACAATAGCACAGGACTGGAGGAAGTATAATGGTCTGGGGAATTTTAGTTTAGCAAAAGAAATTGCGATTGATATTTTTACGGAGAAGACACACAATTCAGGCATTATTCAGACGGTTTCCGTATGGGATCTACCCTTTGTAAGACAATGTGGTGAGGCACACGTCGTATTTGAACAAGACAGCTGTAATATATCTGCGGTCCAGACGACCAAATGGGAAACAGGTATCGTCGAAACTTAAACAGGAGTGTCCATAAATGAGTCCCATTTTAACCACTTGACATTCGACAATGTTATCGGGTGTGCATACTTTAATAATCGAAATTAGTCCTTGAAGGCTCGGCTAAATGAAACAAGTCAGTTGGTGTGGACTGCCTCGAGTAATGCTGAACTCGAACGATAAATTGCTCGTATGAATAAATCTCTGTTGAATTTTGTATATTATGTTGGCTCCAAGAAATGACATCACGATGTATTTGGTCTTGCAAAAAGGACCAAGAGGTAGCCACCATCTCTGAGGGGAACTTGATCCCTTATAACCTTCCACTCAGAATCAAAAAGCATGCCATTCAAAAACAGGTAGTTTTATCATTATAGAACGGACCAGGTGATTTGAATGCATTTATAATATTACCAAGTCGAACTTGACAAGTCTACCCCCGCGAAATGTGCTGCTCTGTAGTGCTGCAGCTCCAAATCTCTTTTTAATATCTTGAATGCAATCAGGAACAAGTTACCCAGTTGTGTGAAGATTTTGCAAAATTATCCTTTATTTAAGAGAACTATTAGTTGTTTTTTGCATTCGGAAAAACGTGCACAATTTTTAAGCGCTGAATCCACAAAATTAATATTCGTATTGATGGAGTTCGTGGTCTATGATCTCCCTTCCCTATCTCATTCGGTGAGAAATGGTGCTGACTCTACAGTCTGATGGGACCCCGACGGGTCTTTAATAAAAATAATTGAATTGAATTGAATTGAAACACTACGGGCGATTCCTTCAACCAACAGCCAGCAATTGTTTTCCCATGCGTTCTGTTCGGTGCAATCCTAATTTTATGAAAAGGAATAAAGACCGAAAACATCCGATGAAGTTTTAACCACTCCTTTCTGGACTGACGTTGTTTCGTGGGTAGCGATTGTTTCTCCTGAACCATTCAAAGTATCGGAAACCCCCATCACCTATATTTACTTCATCAAGAGCATTTTCCCTGCTAGAACGATGCGTGCTTTACTTTTCTTTGACAATGCCTGTAACCTAGAGTTAAACACAATTATTATTATTATTACTACTATTAATTATACCCGGAGGAATCCTACGGCGTTCTACGCCTGCAAAACATTAAACACTGGTTATTCTGTCGGCGAACAGAATGAGTATATCTGAAAAGGACCAGCGGGCACTTGTCGCCTTCAGGGCATGACAAATTGTGGGTATTAAATGCATTTACTTACGACGTGTGACCTCACTCAGTAGTCGTCTTCTGGTCGGTGTAAGCGTGCTATTCACTCATGCGCATACTCACGAGGTTTCCCTTTCAAACGCCTACCATATGTGTTCCAAAACCGCTATTTATCGAAAATACTGTTTCTGCTTCAGACCTCGTCGATTTTGCTTGTCAGTGAATCCGGGCCACTGACGCTGATTGGTCAAGTGTACGCAGACGTGAAACGTGATACGGCCTGTGTTGCCTTTATCTTTATCTCTTCTGAACTTAAGTCTAAAATAGAGTTCACGGTTAACTTCAAGGACGGATGCCCGTTTGAAGTCTCCCACTAAAATATGCTCGTTATAACTATGTTTCAGATCTCCTACATATAGTAAACTCATATCTGTACTGGCGTTTGTCATCCGGTAACCAAGGCCCGAACTGAGAATAGTATTTGTTAGAGTATCACTACGATGTAAGCTACCTTGAAGTGAATGCCTGCATCAAAGGTCAAAATGCCGCTTTTACCAGTTTCTCACAACAGTGTAGTTTTTCGGTAAACTTTACGGATGACGACGAATAAGTGCTGAAAAACCTTTTAATAAGACTACAATGTGCCACAGAGTTCGGAGAACTGGTTTCCAAAGTGAGTAAAATTATAGCATATTCGCTCATGGATGCGGGTAGGGTTCGCCGGAGCGCATATTCTATTATGAGCGCCTAAAAAATTCTTTAGACTCAAGCGTGTTTTCTTACCTAAATAGGTCGTTGAGCCACTGATCTCATGGTAATATCAGTTCCAAATGTAAAATCATAATGTTGTGCGCCAAAGGTGGAACCTCCGCTGACTACTGGTAAGCACCTTCAGCAAATTATTAGCCTTCCAATTTTCAATGATTATAATCCCCTGTCGTGGGTCGCAAGTACCTGTATTCACTCGAGTGAGTTAAACCACCGCTGAAATTTCAAAATCTAAAATAATAAAATGTCATTGACTTTTAGATACTCCCGTGACCACATGCCCTCGGAACTGTAAAATCTACGTTCGTTCTTTACACAGCGGTGAAGTAGTTTTAGACCCGCTTGGAACACTAGTGCTTAGCTTTGATTTAATACTGTCATATATTTCGCAGGAAACTAGTACTACTTATGAAGATTGCACGGGATCAGGGTATCCTGAGTGTATTGGTCAACTTGAGACACTAAGCGTGTTGTTTGACGCGACAGTCAGAGTTGCGGCAAACTTAGTATTTCGGCATGAACCAGCTTAAACGTTTAGGAAGCGTCGGGGGCTACGGTCTTGGACTTCTAGGGGGTCTTGGCTTGACTGCTTTTGGGATTCAGCAGTCATTGTTTACGGGTTTGACTTATTGTTCACTGTTACACAGGTTTAGTCGATGGTGGTCATAGAGGTATTATGTTTAGTCGGATCGGAGGTGTGAAACCGGACATTTACCCCGAAGGTCTTCATTTTAGGTACCTCTTTATTCCGTCGTACTTATTTTATTTTACAGAATCCCCTGGTTCCAGTATCCTATCATTTATGATATCCGGTCCAGGCCGCACAAGATCACGTCGCCAACGGGGAGCAAAGGTCTGTTCATAATAGATATGCTTCCGGCTTTAAATTCTGAAGCATCCTTGCTTCGCAGAACGTAGACACTTGTTTTCAGCCAACTCATATCTTGACATACTTTCCGAAATATTACGCGCAAATCACCACCATTCTAATCAAACACGACAGCCGGTCACTTTTCGTAATGCAGTCGCACAAGCCTTTCGGAAAGGCGCTACATCACAGCCTATAAGATGGCAGAACTAAGGTGTACTGCTCTTGCCCACATTACCTCGACGTATTTTCTGTTTACTGTTACTCTTCGCGTTGTTATCGTCTCAGTTCTGGGAGAGGGAGGGATTAGCCATCGCCTGATGGCCCGGTACACGAACTTCCACGCATATTTTGCCCTCCAAATATACTGTTGCTGTTTGCTTGCGAAAGTTTGATTTAGCTTCGAGCCGGCGCCGGCAGGACTTTTGCGTGAAGATTCGCCCCGACATGACAATCCTGCGGCGAACCTGAGTTGTCATAATCTTGCAGTGTCTGCTGCGTAAACCTCAACTTGACTAAGCATGTAGTAAGGTGTAGGTGGACTATGGCAGCTAACTTGGCATTTCAGCATTTTTTAGATCCCTCACCGTCTTGCTTTTCCTGCATTCTATTCGCTCTAACGTATTCCTGTAGACGCCTTTTGTACGACTGAGCCATTTCCTTTTTAGACCTGCAGACCATTAATCTGACACTTCGGGTACTATCTCGTCCTGAGGTGTCAAAACTCCCGGAGATTTACCGAACTCTCGGCACGGATTACGATGATCGTGTCCTTCCCTCAATTGTAAACGAGGTGCTTAAGGCTGTGGTCGCCAAATTTAATGCCAGTCAACTTATCACTCAGCGTCAGCAGGTCTCTCTTCTGATCCGTAAGCAGCTGGTTGACCGTGCTCGCGACTTCCACATTGTTGTGGACGACGTCTCAATAACTGATTTGACCTTCTCCCAGGTCTACGCTGCAGCTGTCGAAGCAAAACAGGTACACTGGGGCTTTGTGTTGTTTTTTTCGTTTAGTTCTGCAACTGTCACCACCTTCCACCTCTGCCGTTTTTCCGTTTATGACTGTATTATCTTGCGCTCGTTTCCCTTCCAATCATTTTTATTAAACACAGATTGCTCAACAAGAGGCACAAAGAGCTCAGTTCTTGGTCGAACGAGCGAAACAGGAGCGCCAACAGAAAATTGTAATGGCTGATGGTGAAGCACAAGCAGCCAAACTGATCGGTGACGCCTTACAAGCAAACCCCGGCTATTTGAAGCTGAGGAAGATAAAGGCCGCCGCCCAGATTGCAAGGACTGTAAGTAGTTTTACTCGCTGCCTGTTTGTATGTCTTTGCCTTTAGTTCAGCGTGTTATTTTCCTGTCCGATACTAATGACTCAACTGCCTTTTGTGCGGTTCTACAGCTCGCGCAATCATCTAACCGCGTCTTCTTGAATGCGAACACTCTGCTCTTGAATCTGGCTGATCCTCAGTTCGATGCCAGTGCGGAAAAAGTCCTCAAAAAGAAGTAAATGTCCTCCATAACTGCTCTGCAACGCTGCTAGCTCGGTCTTACATTGTTTACGACTCCTTTCCTAGTCTGTACATTGATATTTTTATTCTTAAACAATGCCATTCGTTTTCAAGAGGTTTGCCCGGGTTTTCTCCGTAACAAGTGGGATTTCTGGGTCAGGATCACGCCTCACTTATTGCCTACGTGGTGATCTAAGTGACGGCGACTTGATGGTAGCTGATAATCCAACCAGTCTACCAGTGTTTCCGACAAGAAGTTAATTTTCAATCAAGTAATTGCGGCAAAGCTGCCACTATATTAATAAGCAACTTTTTGGAGGGACGATGCACATTTTATCCACTTATCTTCATTTGGCGCTTCAGTCATGCAGTCGAACTCCATTTACAAAGATACATTTTCATTAGATCGACTGCCACAGACTGTTTTAGTTGTTTTCTAAGCTTGCAAGACACCGGGGCGTGTTTTATGGATCCACTAAGCGTTTGCTTGCAGATTTAAAGTGCGGGGACTGGCCTGTCAGTCCGTTTGCACATCACACACGGGCTTCTCAAATATTTTCCCCATAATCTTGCTTTCCTCCTCCTTGGTCCAGTAGCTGCTCACTCTCGCTGGCGTTTGTCTGTAGCGACGCTGGTGCCAAGGCTTCCCGCCCTGCAGTGGCGGCAACAGAGGTGCCATCTCGGCGACTGACTTGAGCGTGTCGTAGGGTTGCGGTATCTTGTTTTGTGATATCGCCAACTGCATGAGTACCTTTTTGTTGCGCCTGATGTATGGTGAGAAGAAATAGCATGATTAGTGTGGTAAACTTGCTTCCTAAGTTAAAATAATATCTACTAGAAAGCGCGGGGGACGCCGAGTCCCATGCATTGACAGAATATCGACGGAGTACGTGTCTGAGCTTTTAGCTAGTACCTATGCTATCAATACGTTGGATCATGTCACGAAAGTAATATCCATGGTAGAGGGCGCTCACCGATCGCGTTGCGGGACATGCCTGTCCTGCGCTTTGGGGTTCGATCTAGAGCAACATAGACCATCGTGCAGTGATTGGTGATGTATGCTGATGGAGACTACCGACAAAAACAAGGGAGACTGGGTGGCCATTTCTGGCTCGTTGGCCATCGACAGCCAGCCTCGCCCAGCTCCAGGTTTGGGGCCATCTGGGTCTAAAGCCCGCGTTCCTTTTGGTTATTTGTCCAAGGGTTAGCCGTTAATCCGCAGGATCGTATCTGCTTTTGATGGTTCTTCAACCAACATCTTGGCGACCGGCCGTATCTGCTGTGTAGGAAATTCTGTCTCACAAGATAACAATTCGGAAATAATTTCGGATATTCCTAAATACCGCCTGTAAGACTATTTGCGGCTATCTTTGGACATCACTTCATGACTTTCTTATGTGTCGCATCACTGTGTTGGATGTAAAGTGTCTCCGCAAACCTTGAAGGTTATGTATTATGCATAAAATGCATCAGTACATCAGTAGGGTCATCGAGGGTTCCGCGCATAGCTTTTATATAAATACAACCAATGCCAACTTGCTGATTTGCCGTCAGGTCACATGATGAGTAAGACATCCACTACAGACATTCGCTACTGAAGCACATTGGTTAGGTGTAAGTGAAGGTGGACGGTAATGAATATCTGAGTACTATAGGCAGAATGGTATTACCGACAAAGACTAGGGAGGCTGGAATGGCCATTTCTGGCTTATTAGCCGTCGTTAACCAGTCATACCCAACCCCGAGGTGTGCGACACCCAAGGCTCGAATTCGCGGCTGCCGGTTGGACTCGAGAGAGAGCCCTATGGCACAACGGGACGAGTGAGTTGCGTAGAAACGATCGGTGCGCCTTCTCTACCATTATCTGAGTTCTAGACAGTTCCGTACGAGGTCCCCCGACCAAAGCGTGGTAAGCTCTTCGGCACTCGTGAAGTAGGACTAGACTGCTGCTTCATGCGTTTGAGCTATGCCACCCATTTACCTACTGCAAACGGGAAAGCCACTGAACCGGGCCTACCTACCAGAGGTCTTGTTATTGGGAAGTACTTGCAGAACTGGTCCTACTTGTACGTCTAGCTAAGTAGGCGACGCAGCTGGTGCCCTTTGAAGGAGGGCTGGCTTCGGCAGACTCGACATGGTGACCGCTAAGTCGTCCACACCTTCGCTATAAGTGATGACTAAACAACGGTGACCGACTTGCTCGAGGAAAAATATTTGGGTAGCTACAGTTCGCACTGGGTTTACTCACAAAGACTGACATGGTATCGAAATTACAGAACGGCTGCAAAGCGTGCCCGTTGACTTTCACCGATGGTGCGAAACAAGAATGGTGGCGGGCATACCATAGTCCGTACGTCCACGAGAATGGGACTCCATTTCCGTTCCGTGTTGTTCATGAAAGCCACTCCGATTCGAGTGATCGTTTTTCGCATGCTTAAATAAAGCGGACTAGTTAACTTCATGGTAGGGATATTGCAAACTTTGCTTTTCTAGGAAATGATGTCCAAATGCCCTGTGTGGATGGAGAGTTCACCATATTTACGGACGCCGTCGACGAGATCCCGCTTACCCATCTGGGTCATAGTAGGGCGCAAACCCAAGAACTTGAAATCGACCAGCATCACCCACTTTTGCGTTGGATAGATGCACCTCAGGCTTCAGGAGGCCCGCTCTCCACAGCACGTCATCAGGCGTGGTGTTTGAATTGTGGTGGACCCCACTGTTGGCTGTGCGGTAAAAGTCTTCCGGTTTCGTCAGTCACTGTCAAATCAAGGGAAGGCCTCCATACCACGTCAATAAGCAGGCAGTTTTGGCTATAGCGTGCACGGCGTAGCTTATACCGCAGCTGCCGCATGGGAAACCCTGTATGCTGACGAATGTCCACTGCCAGCGTTCAGGCAGTCAGCAATCGTCTATAAAGCAACAAAACTTGGGATGAGGACTGACTGCCAACTGGAGACTGCATGTGCTGCTCCGACTAGGGTGCCCAGGTGAACCAAAGTCTGCGGGTCTCAAATTTTAATATGTCTATAACTTTGTCCTGTTTGCGACTCCCGGGGAAACTTAACCCGCTGTTAACATCATTATCGCCTCGTAGAGTTTAGCCTTGGATTGGGTGCCGAAAAGAATAAAAGCGTTGCTTGACGGCCTTGCACCACAACCAAGGTTTCCTCTTCGTGGTGGACAACAGGCTTTAATCGGTGCTGTGATTCCTCTAACTGATGGACCAATGCCACAAAAGAAACAAGCCGTCACCTGTAAATAGCGCATTACATGTTCTTTTTGACTACTATTGTGCTTGTGCAATGTTGGGCTCAACAAAGGCCAAATATTAATATGTGGGGCATCTTCGAAGGCGGGACTCTGTGCGTTACTGACCTAGAGCAGATTGATGCGTCATTCAGGTGATGCCTAGGAGGAGACCACTCTGTAGTCCCACGGACCACGTCCCGAACGTTAACTCTACTTTCGGTCGGGGCCATCGATTGTTGATACAACAAGGGGCTCTATCCCGGATGGTTAGGTCACCTGCTCCTTTGATCCAAAACGAAGCTCGCCTACAATTTCGCCCCCCCCTTTGAATACAAAGCTGCCATGGCAGTGCACTAGAAGAGGGACGGATGTGGTTAAGTTAGATATGGAGAGGACGCTGGCTCCGCCAGTCATCAGCATTTGTAAATGGAACGCAAATTGGACAGCAAATTTTGGCGCCTGGCCGTCCGTCATAGGGCGCGCCGTGAACCTCGGGATTGGTTAAACCAGCGGTGGTTATAGCCACGTAAAGTCATCCTTCGCACCTTTGCTTTAGAGACTAAGCATAACTAGATGTCCGACAAATAACGAGAAATATTTTTAAATGCCTAGGGAGTATCCTTCAATTTAACCTCAGAAATGAATACTGAGATCACAAAGTATGGTTCTGAAAAAATAAATAGTACTCCAGGAAATAATCCGGAGTGAATGATTCAGTTGGCTGCTGTTTGAATCATTGCATGAGGAAAGAAGTCGCCTGAACACTGTTATCAAATTTTAGGGTCAGACCACACTCATGCATATTTAAACTTACACGCCCATAATTAACAGGCTGCAGGAATGCAGGTCATCGCGAAGCTGCGATCCCCCACCTCTATCAGGTCCACAAAGAAGCCCTCTAACTGATCTGTTGGGTACCTTGAGGTTGATGCTAAGCAGGCTACATAACCCGGCACTTAATTCGCGACAGAAATTTGCGCAGGTGGCACCTGTAAAGCTCCGAAACTAACCCGGTTCCTGCCTTTTTCTGAGTAAAAATCATCCGAGGCTGCCTTGCTATTGTATTATCTTATCGCCAGCCGGAAACCAACAACTGCGACCCCATCAATAGGTAACCAGCATGTCACCAAGCTTACCTGAAGAGAGCATATTATGAGCACCTGTGTTCATAGCTATTCGTCTGAGTTCGCCTGTGGAAATCTGTACAGAACGGTGATGATGAGAAACAAAAAATAAGAGAGACAGGAAAAGTCGCTTCTGCTTTGTTATCCCCTATCGGCCAACTATGCCCCAATACTAGACACGGAAAGTCCTACAGTTTGAGTTTGGATTCCATCGAGGGCTAGACTGAGCGTTCACCAGAATATCGCTCTGATATGCATAAGGAGTACTGGGAAATTAAAAGATTGAGTTTTCGTCAGGCGTGCTGCCGATGCAGACTAAGGATGCTTTACTTACTCCCTCAGTAATACTATAACACAGAATGCTGCGAATGCCGAGGTAAAACTGCGCAGTTGACTCCCGCACGGCTGGCTCGAATAAGCAGAAGGGCGCAAACATATCGACACACAATCTTCGTGCAGTCACCGACAAGACTGTTTCCAAACTGCACAGTCTGCCGGACAGTAATTCAGCTTGTTCCATAATCGAACCCTGTGCTGGCAGGACGCGGCGTCCTAAGTTGTTAAAAAGGACATCTCGAGAGAGAGCTGGAGACTCCTCCGTATTTTGCAGTAAGGTTTTCTTTTAGCTGGAGCATGTTATTATCTTCAGCGCATAAAGCGCTTCCGGCATTGGAAAACGAGCCCCAGTTACTCCAGTTTCTTGACTTGTGATGCAGGTCATAATTGACAAGTAGATCTAAATTTTACCTAAGGCTATTCCTAAACAAAATGTCTTCGTCGTAAAAGTCCGTTCAGATTTTGATAGTTCTCACTAGGTACCTATTCATACAAACATCCCGGTTGGAAGACTGTGACTGAACTTGAGAAGCATGCTGGCATGTCTGAAAATCGGCTACTGGAACTTAAAAGGCAACAGTGTTCGTATTTTCCAAGTCTATCAAGCGCCTAACTAACTTTTGATGATAGTGTTCGCTGTCATGAAATGTGAAACTCTCAACGTAAAATAGTTGAGCCTCTTGTATCAAGAAGGGCCTTTAAGAAAAACACTTTCCAGACGATCTTAATAAACTTCCGGAAGAGGAATCAGGATTACTCGGAACGCAAAAATTGTTCGACTTACGCGATCGCTGCCTCATCAAACTCAGTCTTGTATCTATGCTCCAACACGCATTTAATGGGCGTATGCGGACGTTGGGGGTGACCAAAGATCATATTTTTCGGAAAATGAGGCTTTTTGTTTCTTCCCAGGGCCTGTTTCGTCGTATCCAGCTTAAAATCCTTTTTGTCAGCAAACTCCTCCCAATCGGGAACTGGGTGTATACCAGCCTTGGCGCTTTCGATGTTTGTTCGCAAAAAATCTCGCGGAAAGTCTGAGCGTGCCCGCCTCTTCGGAATAGGCCAGCGTAAACAACGGATTAGTGCCTCCGGGTCATGCTCGCTGCGCATGCCATAGATGAAGCAATCGGGCTGTTTTGGCCTACCGCGCAAAAGTGGTTTACCCAATTGTGGTCGCTGCAATATCTCGTTCTTCAGCATGGATTTCCGGATTATACCCATCTGACCGGGGGCAATGTATTCGCATTTCTGAAAAACGTCTAAGGCCACAGATCTCTTTGGCATTGTGAACTGTCACACGCGTGAGGGGCTGCCTGTTGCTGCTAAGTTTCCGCCGTCTGACTTCTGACCTTGAAAAAATCAATAAACAGATGTGCCAAGCGGACTTCAAACCTTATTCACTTCTTGAATTGCGTACACTCGAAGGTTCCAGTGACAATGTCTCAAGGAAACTTTGCAATTTAGCAAATCTAAACTTAAGCCCCCTAAACAAACCGTTACGTACAGCTGTGCGTCCCTAAAACCGAAATCACTAGTGAGTTAGGATTTTCGAATTTCATCTACTGTCGTCAGTTTTACCCACTTCTGACTTTCTAACCGTGTTTACTTTCGGATTACAAATTGCGAGGGGCTGAGTCTTGCAGATGAAATTAATGTCCTTCTTTAGCGATACAAAACTGACCGGTTGACCTCCGTGGTTTGTTGAACAGAATCGATTAAATAGCCTTCCTTCCTCACAATAACCCTTGATGGTAGTAGACATGTTCGGTCAAATTCATTGGTACACATCAACTTCAGGTAAGCATAGGTGATGAAACCTAATTTAGGTATCGCTTCAGCCACTTAGAGAATATTTCAAAAGAACTGGCAATCTTTTAAATTCCCCGACATATTTGGATGTTTGGTCGCATTAGTCTGCATTATCGGCACAGGTTTTAATCGGTATCGATCACTGAAGTATCGTTGACTTCAAATTTTGGCAACCTTAGGTCATGTCATGACTTTTATGATTGGCTGGTCTAGATTTATGCCTTTATGTATTAGCGGGTGGAAAAAACCCCCAAGGCATATAAATGTTGTGAGCTTGTGACGCGTGCACTAGACAAGTCGAGACAGATGCTTTATTGCCCAGAGAGGAGTCGACGAAACACAAATCGAAAAATTTTGTGGTTAGGTAGTTCATGCGCAAATATGTGCATCATGCTGTACTCGATTTCGCTACACCAATTGTAAAAGTCTCAGTAGTCTGCACCCAGGCATGTACTGGGGGTATACGACAGTTCGACCGCCGTTGCCGACGATGTCCACCGTGTGCTCGACAGCAAGGTGAGAGCAGGGACAGTGACTTGTGCGTGATTTAGTTTACAGTGAATGTAGGCTTGCACAGCATTTACCG
>CACRXP010000327.1:402175-446760 GCA_902702965.1 Spirometra erinaceieuropaei | reverse complement strand
TGTCAAGACAGAGTCCAAAGGAGCGGAGGCGGGGAAGGGCGTAGGTGGATGGCACGGTCGAGCCCGCGCCTTTGCGCTCCACTTCACACCCCCTAGTCCACACAGCAAATGATCGTGATTTCAACCAACAACGGCAAAAGGGGCTGGCGTGGCCGGAGTCGCTCCTAGGCGTGCCGCCACGCTTGACTCGGATCCCACGTAGTGGGAGTGCCACAAAGGCTACATTAGGGTAAAACCATTGCAGCCTGACTCTTAGATCACCAGTTGGCCGCCCCACACAAACACAACACTGGGCCGACTGCGAGGTCCAAGTTATCCCGCCAGTTGGCAACCCTCCAAGCTACGGCTTTTAGCGGACCGTGATATCTTCATGCACGTCAGGTTATTTAAAGCGAGGAAAATGGGTTGAGCCGTCGATCTCACTATCCCTTCCCAGGCCCCAGTCACTGTCCGAACCGGTCACTTGACAAGTGCTGGGATGGGCGCCGTGGCTGACATATCTAGTGACCTTGTTTGCGCGAGCCACACACACGAACTGGCCGTAGATCACGTTAAGAAGGAGCCGTTGCGGCCTGGTTCTCAGCCTACCAGTCCGCCACTCTACACAAACACACGCAACTGGGCAGGCTGCGTGGACAGAGTTGGGGCGCCAGTCAGCAGCCTTCCAAGCCACGGCGC
This sequence comes from Spirometra erinaceieuropaei, assembly GCA_902702965.1. Lineage (NCBI taxonomy): Eukaryota > Metazoa > Platyhelminthes > Cestoda > Diphyllobothriidea > Diphyllobothriidae > Spirometra > Spirometra erinaceieuropaei. The sequence continues at coordinate 446,082 of CACRXP010000327.1, read as the reverse complement.
TTGACGTACCGTGATAGTCTCGGACTCGGATAACGTATGCAGCAGGGAGCCGCATGGAGACGGAGTCAAGGCGCACGCTTCCCACTTGCGTGGGAAGTGGCAATTGGATGCTTGTGGTGGATGATGTTGTGTGATGCAGGTGTTGGTGAAAGAAGGTGTGGTGTTGTGACGCAGCCGGTGGTTGTCTACCGCAGGTTATCGTGAATGCACATGTGGCCGAAGAGGCCCATGCGGCGGCTGAATTTGCGAGTGCGGTGGGGGCAGGCAAGGCGGATGCGGCGAGGGTACGTGAGTGCTACAGGCACTGGTTCGCCAGTCTCCGTGCGATGGATTCGCAAGTGACCGACCAGGCCGATGCGTGAGGTGAATGTGCGGGTACAGTGTGGACAGGTAAAGTCCGCGGCGTCTGTCAGTTTCGGAGATGGTGGCAATGGTGGAGCTGTTGATGGTGGACACGCCGGACGACGAGGTGTGTTTGGGTAGGCCTGGTGGGTGTGCAAGCGGTGCTGAGTGTGGTGGGCGTGCTGGACGGCGGGGTGTGGGTTGAGTTAGGCATGGTGGGCATACAAGAGGTGCCAGGTGTGTCAAGACTGCGGTCAATTCCGCTCTCGTGGATACACATGTGCCCGAATTGGCCCATACGGTGAGTGAGTGTGCGGGAGTAGTGCGGGCAGTGGAGGCGAATGCGGCGAGGTTGATGCTCCAGGCACTGGTTCGCCAGTCTCTGTGCGATAGATTCCCAGCGACCGACCAGAGCGATGTGGGAGATGAAGGTGCGGTCGCAATGAAGACATGCATGGGTCGAGTCCACATTGCAGCCGTTGACGGTGGGGAGATTGATGTTAGCTGGTATGTCAGGATTGTGTGCAGTGGTTGTGGGTATAGGAGCCGCCGTAGCGGATGTTGAGGCAATAGAGGGGGAGGAGGATGGTAGTGGGGGGTCAGGGAGTGCGGTCAGCGTTGATTTTCAGCGTGGGGGACGGGGTAGGGATGGACCGGGGCATCGTGGGCGTCGTCCGGATGCTGCAGTTGGTACGAAGATGTCCAATAAGTCCGATTAGTGTCCGAAACGTCCGTTGACATCGTGGGCAGGCTGGGGACGGTCGAGCGTTGGTGCTGAGAGGTGGGCGCAGCTGAGATTTGCGAGTATCGCGTTTGGCTTTGGCGGCCGTGATGCGGGTGGTTTCGTAGATTGCAGCGCCGGTCTTCAATGCTCTCCGCCAGGTCGGTCAGTCCCGAGGGGGGTCTTCCCAGTTGGCCGGGCCGATTTGCAGGCGCTTCAGGGAAGTCTTCAGTGTGTCCTTGTATCGACGGACTTGGCCTTCTTGTCGGCGGTAACCCATGACGACATCTTCATAGAAGAATGCAGGCCTTCGTAGAACTTTGCCTTCGCCTTTTCTGAGCCGGCTATTGTTGGGACGTAGGCGCTGATGATGGTGGCGAAGTTGGATCCCGAAGAGGCAGTAGCGGGCCCATCAGTCGGTCGTCGATGCCCGGAGACAAACGAGGCATTTGTTCTACGATGTCGTTCCGGATGACAAAGGTGACGCCTGCAACCCGTCGCCCTGTCTTGGGACGACCGCTCCAGAAGAAGGTTGGCCGGTATCCACCTCCTCAGGATGGCCTTGTTCAGGGAACCGGGTCTCGTTAAGGGCAGATATGTCCACCTTGTAGCGCGCCAGTTCCCGAGCCACTAGCGCCATGCTCCGTTCCGGTCGGTTCCTCCTCGGATTGTCTAAAAGGAAACGAACATTTCAGGCTGCGAGAGTGAGCGGACTCACCCTATGAGCCTGTGGGGTGGGACGACAGGAAGGAGGAAGGGGAAGAGAGAATGGTTCCTTGTTTGGTTGTTTTAACCGTGTGTTTTCCGTCTGAGAGCCACGGCCAACGCGCTGAGGACGTGATCCCAGCATTTGTTTACGGCGTCTTTTCTAGCCTCGTCCCCCTCGTGGGGATGGGGGGGGGGGTGAGGAGTGCCCTCCCTAAATAGGGCTGCACAGACATCCCAGACGGCTGCCAGACTTCACTATGGGCCACGACTTTGTTGGGGGGGAAAACGACCCGAGTTGGCCGGGGCCTCCTACGTGATCACTATTGCCCTCGTCACAGGACTTTTTGAAGGGAGGAGAGGGATGGAGGAAGGGCAGAGAGACGGGAAGCAGTTTTCTGTTCCCCTCTAAGCCGACTGGTTGCTAAAATATAGACGGTGAGCAGAATCATTCAACAGAGCTGTATGGAGCTCACAAGAAGGACCAGCACAGACAAGCAGACAAAGGCAAGCAATCAAAAAACAAATACATTAGAGCAATATTCGGCTCACCAGGGGGTCACTTACCATGTGACCCTCATCGGCGTGGCTGACAATGCTTTGTCTTCGAGGTGGCGATGAGGTGATCCGTGGGATATTCGACCGTCGGGTAAGAGGGTAGGGTGGAGTGTAGGGCAGAGAGAGAGAGGGTGAGGGGCAGAGGGGAAGGGCGGAGAATAGGTGCGAAAGAGAGGTAAGGGGGCGGTCTTCCAGCCGCTGGGTCAGTAGTTTGCTGAGTGTTTGTGGCCTCGTGTCAGAGAAGCCGATGCTATGACCCATCAGGCCATCGATGGTGGGAGCGGAGCCGAGTTACCGTGTGCGGAGATGTGCATACGGATGCCCTCACCTCGTTTTGCCAGCCGGTCGAGACGTTTACCGGGTTGTGGTCGCTAGGCAGAGCGTAGCTTTCGAGAGCCACATGTGAGAGCTGGGTGCCAGTTAATGGACACTAGACGAAGTCTACACCTGCGAGCAAGTGAGCGACCTACTACGACCATCACGTGGACCCACAACTGGACACCCCTACACCCCCTGGGGATACAAGGACACGTTCTCGGCTTTATGACACAAAATACGTTTGATCCATGATAAGATATTCAGTGGACTTGAAGGATTTGATGTAAGAGTGACGGTTCCTACTATGAAGATAACATCTTTGTGGCCGAATAAGTCAAAACACTTGATTATCATTACCTCAGACCCACCTCGGGTTCATTGGAAGAGGGAATACACCCCAATGTCGTACAGTTCGAAATAGTAGAAAAGGTCTGACAGATGGCGGATGGATTTCTAGCCTAAAAATCATCCAACCAAAAATCAAAGAACAAATGTGTTTCCGAATTTCTGCCCCTGAACTGTACATCTGCAGGAATCTGCCTCATATTCAGGCGCACGTCTATAAGTTGGGGCCTCTTGAATAATAAAATTAGGTCAGATGTGGTTATGTGGCCGCACCTGAGGTAAACAAACCCCAGCCACCTGTAATGCGGGACCGGTGGCACTAGGGTTTTTTGCAGGTGGAGCCGGGGAACGCACAGACGACGAGATCAAGTAATTGTATGCAAAAGAAAAGTTATTGGGAATTCGCTGTTGTACTTTGGGTGGTTGAGAAACAGTTGCCCCAACCCTAACTCTTTGACTCTAACCCTTGGTCGAAACCCTAAACCCTAACCCTGAAATATCCAACGCGAAAGTTAGAGGGAGACGACAGGCCGAAAGTCAAGAAGGACCATCGGCATTAGACCAAAAACAGACACGGCAACAAAGAAACAAGGTCGTCAACAGAACACACACCGCAACGCACAGCAACACCGTGCCAACGTAATCACACCAGCTCAAAATAATTCAGTAGGTCAACAGAATTGTGTCCACTAGGTGCGCTACATAACTATATCTTACCCCGCATCATTTGATCATCCAAAGCTTGGGCCAGAACGCCCTATTACTCCAGCAACCGGTTCACATCCCGTTAGCCACGACCGTGAGCATTGAAAGTCGCATGGAATTGATGCACGCCGATCTATTCGACGAATGAGTTGAATAATTCTAGAGTAGATTTATGTATAAGGTGTAGTAACTGAAAAAATGAAAAGAGTACTTTTGAAACTTGAAAGCTCAGTAAAATGCTTGAACATGTCCCGCCTTCCTCGCTGACGCGGAACCGCAGTGTAACATGTGGATGAACATGACGAATTTATTTTCAGATAGAATGCGGATTTGTAGGTACCCTACTGTTCTCTCTGGGAGCTGCAGCCGACCGTCATCACTGCACCGGCCATCTCACTTACTTTAAAACTGAAAAAAAACTCGAAATCAGTAGATTTTATCACAGAGGCTCCAGTTGCGAAGCAGCCTTCTCTCATCCCGACCAGCAGTCACTCGGTTGACTTAGACGCGAAAACGTGTGCGTCCAGACGGTTACAGACGTAAATGCCTCATTTATATAAACCACCCCTTGAAAGTTGCCACACGGACCAGTTTAATGAACCAGCCTCCGGGAGGGCAAGATGCCGGTTTGGCCGTCGCCAGCGACGACATCCACCGCTTACCTCACAGATTGGGCTCAATAGCGGTGACTTGCGCTCAGACCAGTTTATGGTGGTAGCAGACTTGCGTAGCATCCTGTGTACTCATTTCTTCCTCGTTCACCGTGTCTCGATGTCAAAACGATCGCAAGTGGGCCCAAAGGCTGACAAGCCCAAACAGTCCGTCTACGCGTGCCACACACTAGCTGGGTCCCTACTGCCTTTGTCAGGCCTTTGTAAGGGCAACTCGGATCTCACATGGATGGGAGTGGCATACGGACCACATTAAGGTGCCTTTACAGCGTGGCACTCGATCCTGTGAAGGTCCGAGTTATCTCGGCAGTTGGAAACTGCCCGAGTCACGACTTTTGGTTCATTGTGACAGATTAAAAACCGTCAGGCTTGTTATAGCGAGGAGTGCGTCGATTTTGCCATGCTTATAGAATTCCCGGCGTAGGCCGCACCCTTTTCTCTCTCCAGTGCTCCGACCGCCTGTCCCGGCCTATTAACCGATTGGTGCTTAGCTGGGGCGTGGTTGTCGGCGGGGCTAAATGGGCTGTCTGCGTGTGCCACGCACGACTTAGCTCACACTATATGCATCAGGCCAAGAAAGACGACTCGGACCTGACATCAGTCATGCCACAACACCGTCAGCACATCTTTCGGCCCCCCAGCGACCACTGCTGCCATAACAGCAACTCAGGATGTTGTACAGAAAAAATCGCCGTTTTCTGGGGACTTTTGTCTTTTCATCCTACTCATGACGTGGTCTCAATGTATAACTGTTACCTGAACCGCTACAGGTTTCCCAACGCCTACGACAACAAGCATATTCGGGCCTGCGGCAGATACCCCACCAGTTCAAACCTTTATTATTGGTAGTGCAGTGCGATCAGTAAATTAAACTGCCTGCGGTCGCCAATGACTGACGTTCGAACGGAGGAAAACGCCCCATGCATGCTGGATTGCCCGGTGATCGCGAAGAAACTCAATAGGTTATTTCCGCAGTTTGTCATAAGCTGGTTCAGACTACCGAAAAAGTGTTGTTTTAAAATTTGAAAGGAACAGATGTTAATTTTTGGAGTTATCAGAGTGCACTGTGGTTTTCTGCAGAAAGGTCGCTTAGCCAAATAATTTGGCTCGAGTAGCAGTTGATTCGGACCATTATTTTCCTGCCTTTTCCCCCATCGTACCAAACTTGTCCCAAAGAAATTCTCAGATTCGAGGAAAAAGAGGCTGAACACGTCCTGTGGTCTAACGGAAATTAAATCGACTTGTTTTCGGACACCTACTATAAGCTTCCAACACAGCCTAATGACAGTGTGACTTCCTTAATTAAAGAAAATAAGAATACTTTTTAAGAATGCATTATTCTCCCAGACAGATTTCAAGAGCGGACAGCTTCCCGAAAAGACGCCTTGACAGGCGACGTCTGTCTGGCTCATCTAGATTGAGGTTACTGACCTTATGTGGGTCTCAAAAGTGAAAAAGGTACAAGACAAACGTTAGGCCTGCCTAAGTAAAATTCCCGGCGGCGATTTCGGGAGTCCTTACTGGAAAGTCAACGTGTTACACCGAGTGATTTAATTTCACATTATATCCCACTGCTGTAGAAACAAACATCCATCTCTATAAGGCTACTTTTAAAGGCATAATGAGTAGCGAATGACAGTTGTCGCAACCCAATTACGGACAGATCCACTCCGTTATTTCTCTTACCACTTAATGTATTGTGTGTACTGCGTGTGCCTGGACCTTCTTCAAGCAGTCTAAATTGCATTATGCCCTCTGGGGTTGGAAAAAACGCACACAGTTTAGCTTTTAGATTTGCGACAGTCGACAACACAACGATTCCCAAATCACAAGTCAGGGAAGATAGATTAGGTTCGACAAACTTTACTGAAGCAGCAGCCACGGCAAGCCGTCTCCATAGGCGTATGTGTTAGATCCCTTCGCTGAGATTCTTGGTCTCCAGCGCATGTGAGTATTTTATCTGTCTGATCTGTGTCCGCCCGCAGCCAATTAGTGAAGGAAACAGCGCTGATTGGCTGGTCCAAAATATCGAACGGTTCCAACAGCGAATGAACCGGGTGCGTGAGCAGGACAGAAACGCGTGCATAAACGGTCATGCCGGTGACCGTGGGGTCGAAATGCCGCAGTACCCTGAAGCTAGACCTAAGGCGGCGTGTAGGGACACCGAAAGAAATGTCCACGCCTAAAAACATGAGTCATTAAACGGTCAGGAAAATGAACATGGCGTCCACTGCGGGTTGTGTATATTGGCGGGAGAGGAGAATAGTGAGTACGTCCTGCAGCTGGGTGGTTGAAGATTGGTAAGGAAGTTGCAGTAAATGACAGCGGACATGGAGGAACAGAGAGTAGATGGGATGTAAGGGTAGGGGGAGGGTGGAGAAACAGGGAGACAGAGACCACAGTGCTCATCCGGAAGAATGTCCGGGATAGTAGCTTTGAAGCTGTCCACGCTCACGGGCCTCTCGCGAGCTCCGCGCTGGATGGGAACATTCTTTATCCCTCGAGATACAACCTAGAAGAGACCGCAGTAGAGTGGTTCCAGTGGCCGGGGAACTCAACGGTATCTGCAGCGGGCGTGAGAGCAAGTCTCCGAGTTGTTTTTGAGACACGACTCAGAGAACCATGGCCTGATCGGAGCGAGGGAAATGATCCGTATGAATTGGGGGAGACGGTGTAGGAGGTTAGTCGGATTCTAAACCGCACCGTGAGGGGTTGGTGAGGTCATCTGGCCGGGAGGTCGGACATTGACGCCAAGCACCAGTTCGGCGGAGGAACAGTCGCGGTCTTACTTTAAAATCGAGAGGATGCCCAGCAGGATTAGGAGGGATAGTCCGTACAATTCCTCAGATCGTCTGTGGCCCGTAGGGAGGACTTCAGCTGGCGGTGAAGCCGTTTGCTCATCCCGTTACCAGTCGGGTGATATGTTGTCGTGCGAATGCGAATACAGCCCACAGATTAGGGGAAAGGCTGGACGAGGTTAGATCCAAACTGGGCACCGCGGTCAGTCGTGATAATGGAAGGCGTACCGAAGACTGTAACCCAATAACTGTGGAAGACCTTGACCACCGTTGAAGTCTCAGCATCGGGCAGGGGTATGGCTTTCGGCCACCGGGTGAATCGATCCACACATATGAGAAGATAGGAACAACCACTGTACAGAGGAAGTGGACCTACAATATCCAGGTGGTCATGGCTGAACCTTGCATCGGGGTCGGGGAAGGCGTCGATGGAAGCCTTTTTGTGCCGCTGGACCTTGCTCCGCTGTCAGTCAAGACACGCCCGTGCCAATGCTCTCAATAGCGGACTGCCACAAGAATTCTCTTTGATTAAAAATAATCGGCAAGATGCCTCGGTTAGCGGTCGACGTCGGCAGCGATACCATGCATGAGTTCAGGCATACATTTGCCGAATTCCTTCATTTTTAGTAAAGAGGACCGAGGCTGGAATTTTGCGCTGCAGTGGAAGTTGCACTTCCAAAAATGCCTTCGGTTGCATACGGTGCTTGTGAGAACGGTTTTTATAAAGTTTTATGAGTCGTATTTTCATGTCATATCCTTCCTCTGCAGTTATGGACTTGTGGTGTCAAGTTAGAGCGTTTGGAGTGCAAGTAGTATATTGCGTTACATGGGGCAAGGAGAACAAAGATTGACTTAGTGGCGTATGAATATGCTGTAGTCGTTCAGCCTATAAAGTTAACGTACCTGGAAGCGTTCACAATGAAAGTCGAAAGTCGTAACGCAGCAGAAAGTTGAACGAAGGTGGACGGCACCGGAATGTCAGTCACCAGCAAAGCCTTCTACAGATTATAATTATGTTGACCTCGCTTTAGACAGTTTTCTCGTTTTTGTAAATCCGCCTCACATGCAGTAGCGGTAAAGTATATCCCAACTTTCCTCGTTCTCTAATACTTGCAGGTTTACATTGATCACTAAACGGTCTAGATCAGTCACTTGATTAGTCGTCATAAAGTTATCACCCTTGCAAAAGAGTAGCACGACAGATATAACCAAAACAAGTGGCTGAAAAAATACTTGCATCACCATGTGACTCTGGGAGGATGGAGTCTCGATAACTAAAACGAGAATTTTAGTCGCCCGGCGTTTCGGATTTGCACGCCAGCTGACCAGTGGGAACAGCAACAAGGATCAGAAGTCCAATATGCCACATGGATCCAGCACCCTCGAAGCGTCGTCGTTAAATAAACGCGAACTATTTGGTAGCGGAAAACTCAGGTTCAATGCCGCCAATAGAACCAACGCATGGTTACAGCCCAATAAACGGCCTTGGCTTAATTCTGTGACCTTCTCAAGGCTCACAAAATGGGTGATCGTCTCCAGCCCATCGTATCACTCAAATACACTCCAGCTTACGAACTGGCAGAGTAACTGTCTCGGCGTCTAAGATCTCTGGCGATTTGTTCAGATACCACAGTCAGCTTGTCAGCACAGTTGTCGGAAGAACTTAAAGGGACAGGGCTCCTGCCGGATAGGGTCATGGTATCTTTTGATGCCTCCACACACTTTATTTCTGTCCCCCAGGATCCGTCATTTGGGACTATCGAACAACTTCTGCAAAAAAATATAATGGAACGCAGAATCGCCTTATACATGCCTAAATACTCAAACTCCCAAGGTTCGGTCCCAAAACCTGCCTGACGTTCCACGAAAAGACTGACAAACAGGTAAAAAGCATGTCAATCGGTTCACCGATCTCAGGACTCCACGGAAATGGTCTTGCGGCATTCTGAGTAACTGCTCTTCCAGTACCGAAATTCCGTGTTCAATGTGTGAATAAATTCGTCATCACCAAACGGGATCTGAGAGTTGCCATTCAAAGAACACCGTCTCTTCGAATATGCAACCCACGATGGTCTTACCTGCTTTTGCTGTCAGCCACAAGGATTGTGATAACCAAAGAGCGAAAATATTTGGAAAAGCGAGGAATGCAACCAATGCACTGAGCTTTAACAGTAACTGTCCAATCGGCGACATATGCAGTTTTGTAAGGGCGCTACATCGACATGTTGAGACGCACTGCAGTGAACAGGAAGACAACGTCACCGAATTGCAACACCTTTGGTGGGTGATCAGGGCGCATGGCTACTCAAAGAACCTCGCCAAACTGTGCATGTAGAGACCAGAGACCAAACCACCCCGACCACAATTTTGGCGAGTCGTCAGTCCCTTTTCCGGCTATTTGGAGTAAGGCCTGCAGACAGACCGGAGGCAGCCATAACGGATCGAGTGATGAGTCTGGAAAATCCACTGCCACAGTAGAAAAAGTCTGCAATTGTTTGTCGCATCTGGTACAGTTGCGGACAGAGCGAATACATGGGGCAAACAGGGATCACTCTGAGCGCTGATGAACGAACACACAGCAACGGTGAGCAGTAATAGCGTCAAATGCCAAGTCGCGGCTCATTAGACGGGACCCCGCCACTTCTTCAAGTTTGACAAGACCGAAACTCCCGCAAGTGACGGAATCCGGGTCAGCTTTGAGTAGCTTAATCTATAATTTTCCTTCGCTCAGTCAATCACCAAACACGACAACCAACCCCCTCTCAAAATTCAGAGCTAGGACTTGGCCTCTACAGAATAATTGGCCAACCATGGGCGTACGGGCGGGCAATACTTCCAGTGGCATTATAGGCGAGTGAAATTGCTGAGTAATTATCACGCCAATGGCCAACACTGGTAGGAAAATATCGACAAATAACCATCCGGATGTGAGCGACCAAATAATCATTGCGCCAGGTATAAGCATCTGCGATGAATGCGGGAGTGCCACTCCTGATAGGCATGTGGTTGGATTTGACTTACATCCAATAGTCACTGAAGCCTTTGCGCATGCAATCTATTGCTGCAATCTTCGATGATGGGTGCAGATGTGAATCCGAAAATTAGGACAAATGAAAGTTCTGCTCTGGAGATCAAATCTTTTTGTCAACTGCGTCCTAGAATCCTGCCTCTCGTTTGTATTGGCACCATATGTTTTTGTTGGTTGCGATGAGCGTCAGCACAATGCTTCTAACTCTGAACTCATTGTATCTTTCTTTTCTGAACACCCTTGAGTGAGTGAGCCTGCGCAGTCGGCAGTTAACGAATGCTGGTTGAAATGAAAGACCAGCACATCCAACGAGCACATCAAGGTCAGTATGCATGATGGATGAATACACGAGCAGCCCGCCAGCTCGCAGCGGCCTGAGTGGCCTTTATGCTTTTCGGATATTTAACGCTCCAAGCTATTCTAGGAGTCGTATGATCACGATATCCGCACATTTACCCTTGGCGACAAACAATCACGGACTTCCATAGACTCCGTAATCACCCAGACAACTCAACAAGCTGGGGGAATCTGACACGATAGACATTCGCACCCATATCACCCTGGAGGAGAGACACGTGTACAGGCTCAGATCCAGTCGTGCGTTGAGGGATGTTACAATCAACAAGCTTCTTTGTGGCTACCTGCGAGAGCTCTAGAATGGATCTCCAAGCCAAAACGGAATTGCTCATATTTCATTCTGGAAAGGTGATCCGGATTCAAATATGGACTCCTCTCACAGTTCGAGATATGGGTATAGTTAGTTTGTTGTGGAAAATAAGTCAGAAATTGATGTTCCATTCTCTCTTTCCGTTTCTGATGGCATTTATGTCCTTGCGGTTTACATTTTGCAGTTGTTTATATTGTTGTCATTGAGATATTCTCACAAGGAGAAACAAACAAACACGCACGCATGCTAACAATTGAAAGAGTAGCTTTTTCTCAGGACAACAAAAACGCAAACACAGCTACTGATTTCACATGAAATGCGTCAACATAAAGACCGTTAAAAAACATGTTTACTTTTCAAAACGTTGATTCTCATGCTGTTAATGTGAAGCCTTCACAAAAGTGTCCGCGATCATTTGATCCGCTCGGTGACAGGTCGCAGCGTTCAAAATCCTAATACGTGAATATCGGATACACGCTGACCGTCAAAATCAGGGTCAAAACTAGCTTAGGAGATGAATGAAGAAAACTCCAAAAGGAGAACCACACTGTCTACGAATAAGCTGAATTGAAATCCTTGTTTGCAGTGCACTTTGGTTGTCCGCCAATATGCATGCCTCATCAGACCGGTACACGCCTGAGTTAAGACATTTGTGACACGTCCACAACAGCATATACAGGCTTCATCGGTTTGTAAGTGATAAACCCATTAGTTGGGCATAGTCAGTAGGCTATCGAGGGAAAGCAGATATCAGTATCCAAACAGTTACGAACTAGTAAATAAGAACAATGTCTGCGTCGGCACAGACCATGTCTGGAGAAGAATGTTGGGTCTCCATGACCTCGGCGGTTTCATTGACAGTGGCCTGCTCCTCCTGCGAACTTGCGCAGAACATTGGCTCATTCTGAACAGTGCCTTCTTCCGCCTTCTGACGCTGGAGAGGGCCACCTTGATGCGCTCGCGATCGCGGCGCGGGCAGCTGCTGGACTATGTTCTCGTTAGGCGGCGAGATCGGCAGGACTTGATGGTGACCAAGGCGATCCCGGGTGCCGACGGGTGGACCGACCATCGCCTCGTCCTCTTCAAAATGAGACTCCGTCCGCAACCCCACAGGAGGCCACAAGGTAAGCCGAATATCGTTTTGTTGTCATTGCTTGCTCACCGTTTGCATTTCAGCAGCCAACTAGCCCAGCGGCTGGAAGAACTGCAGCAGCAGATGAAAACGCCTTCGTGGAGACTCGATGGTGCCGACTATGTGACTCCGTTCACTATACCGCCCTGGCTGTCCTCGACCGCGCATGTCGCCAGCACCAGTACGGGTTTAACGAAAGTGAGGCCGTCATCAATAACCTGCTGACCGAGAAGAGGCTGCACGTAGCCTACCTTGACCGCTCAACAGATGTGAACAAAGCGGTCTTCTACTAATGTCGCCGCCTAGCACAGTAACGGTTGCGAGAAATGCAGGGCACCTGGATGGTTCGCAAGGCCGAAGAGATCCAAAGATATGCAACCGTTACAACGCGAAGAATTTCCTCGTTGCGATCAAGACGATCTACGGCCTCCAAACGAAAGGAACCGATAAATCAACACTTCTGACGGAAGAGTTGCAGATTCTGACGCTCTGTACCGAACACTTCAGAAGCATCCACAACCGTCCCTCAACTGTCACCAACGCCGCCATAGACCGGCTCCCCGAAGCAGAAATCAACACCGGTCTGGATCTCCCGCCCTCTCTTCCAGGAGCCATCCATATCGTGCAGCAACTCTCCAGCAGGAAAGCATCAGGCTCTGATGCGATCCCAGTTGAAATCCAAAAGAACGGCGACCACCGACTGTTGGATCGACTGACGGCGCATTTTCAGGAGAAGTGGCACTGCGGGCAGGTCTCTCAGGATTTCCAGGACGCAACCATCGTCTATCTGTATAAGCGTAAGGCTGAACCAGTGACTCTGAGACAGTCCCAGGGGCATCTCGCTACTCAACATCGCCTAGAAGATCTTCGACCGCATCCTCCTTAGTCGCCTCAACGACCACCCAGAATAAGGATTCTTGCCGGGAAGCCAGGGTGACTTCCGACGTCAGCGGATACCACCTACATGCTGTTTGACACCCGCCAGCTACAAGAGAAGCGCCAGACGATGTGGAACTACCTCTACACCACCTTCGTGGATCTTGCGAGGGCCTTCGACATGATAAATCGCGAACGACGTTGGAGAATCATGCAGACGTTCGGCTGTCCCGAACGATTAACACACATGGTACGTCAGCTCCACAATGGGATGGTGGCGCGCTTCACGGACAAAGGTGCACTCTCCGAGGCATTCGCAGAGGCCAATTGAGTGAGGCAGGACCGCGTACTCGCGCCCACCCTCTTCAGTCTCATGTTCTCTGCCATGCTGATGGACGCCTGTCGTGATGAGCGCTCCCGGATCCATATCGACCACAGGACCGACGGCCACCTTCTCAACAGCCGGCGAATGCAGAACCCGATGCGTCTCAACACAACTACTATCCACGGTCTGCTGTTTGTTGACGACTGCGCACTCAACAGCACGACCGAAGAAGACATGCAATGGAGCATGGATCACATCGTCTCCAGATGCGCTCACTTCAAACTGACCATCAATACGGACAAGACGGTGATCATGAATCAACAGGCATCACCTGCTGCATACTGTGTCCCTGGCATCCGGGCCAACGGCACCGAACTGAAGACCGTGGATAACTTCAACTGCCTAGACAGCGCAATGTCACGCGCCATCAGAATCGACGACAAAGTGGACAACCGGACCTCCAAAGCCAGCCACGCCCTTGGTCGGCTGCATAACTCCGTGTGGAATCGCCACGGCCTCCAACAAAATACCAAATTGAAGATATACAAGGCTGTCGTCCTGACGGCGCTTCTCTACGGAGCGGAGACCTGGATCGTCTACTTCAGCCATACCAAGAAGAGCAGCCATTTCTATCTCACCTGCCTTCGCCGAATACTAAAGCTTAGATGGCAAGACAGGATTCCCGACAGGGAAGTTCTAGAACGGACCGGAATCTTCGGCAGCCACGCTATGTTAAGACACCTGCAACTACGTTGGAGCGGCTATTTCGTGAGGATGGAAGATACACGTCTACCGAAGCAACCCTTCTATGATGATTTGCACACCGGTGCTCGCCAACCGGGAGGACCAAAAGAACGCTACAAGGACACATTGAAGAACTCGCTTAAACGATTGCATATCCATCCAGATACCTGGGAGGACCACGCCCAGGACAGATAGGCCTAGAGAAGAGAGGTGAAGACTGGCATAGCCATTTACGAGGCAAACTGGATCGCCAACGCCAATGCCAAAATGACTGCTGGCAAGTATTAGGCGCCTCCGATTCGCGGCATCGCCACTCAGTCCCACCAAAAGTGCCGGCGCTAGCAACGAACATTTCGTGCTCGGATTGGCCTCGTCGGTCATCTTCGGCCCCAATGCATCAACCGCCCGATGACCGCAATTGTTGCCTCGACGACCACGCCGGCTTCAACCTCCACGACGACCACATCGGGCGACCGAGCGAGAGAGAGAAGTCGGTTCCCCGGTTATAAAGAAAGGGGATTACGGAAGATTAAACTCACACGGTCCAGCTGATTGGAAACTCCGGTCTAAAAGTCTTTGCATCTCAGAATAAGCGGAATCAGACGGTACAGGTGTAAGAGACATGAGATGCGACAGCGCAGGTAGTAAAAAGATATGAGTTTATTATCGGGAAGACAAATATACGTCGGCCACGGAAAAACGAAAAAGACAACGCAGCGACTTATCGTGGATAGGTCGGGGGTTATTTGTTCACAAGTGGCCTCGGAGGAGGCGCAGTTCCTGTAAGAGAAACGGGAGAAGAATGCCTCTAGTGTGACAGTTCATTAAAGCACCCAAGGCCGGGGTGTGTACGGGGCAAGTGCCACCAGGTCGAAGACCGATTGGTTACCCAGTCTTTGAAGGATGATCATCCAGGCGAAATGCAAGGCGGCGTGTCACCCTTATGGGCCTCAAGGATTGTAAACGTCTGCTAAACTAGGAGCAGCAAACAATGGTTCGCGCAGTCTGGTGGGCGCTGGCAGTTCTATGGAACCTGGTTCCCTGCCGGTAGATGCGCTTGCGCCCCCGCTGGGTACACAGGTCGTGAACGTAGCTGCCCAGCCAACCTCATTTCCATGACCATTTGTGGTGCTGTTGTTGGTTACAATCCTGGTTAAATGTTTGTGGTGAAGCAGGAAGTGCTGTAGTACGCCTAGATGCGGGTCCGGCCGTGCCAATCACCTGCGCCCTCCTTTACTTTCGGTCATCCGATCCAGGTAGGAGAGGTGAGGCGAGAGTGCGGTAGATACTCTGCAAGTCTAAATCACGCGCAACTTACCGTGCCTGCGTCACGTTGATGTGGAGCACACGGTGGACATCGTTGAGCACGACGGTCGAACTTTCACTTGGCAGCAGCAGTGCTAACAAGTGATATCAAGGGTTGCCTAGTGAGCAGCAATATATTATGTGCACTTGAATCATCTGGAGTTCAAACATCAAATTAATATTCGTCCGTGACAAAACCAGTAGCGACCCAGTATAATCATGCATATTGCATATGAAAACATAGATTAGGAAAAATTCCCATGTGCACCTAAATGTGCTCTTCTTTACATACTTTAGCTTAAAAAAGCCGAGCGCACATCTAACTCGTGCTAAGGGCAGAAACTGGCATCCAGAAGCCCGAATTTCTAAAATTGCAATGAGCAAAGCAACTAGGAGCTGTTTTGTTGTTTAGCTCTCATTGCATGTTGACGTAGCCCCATTGCTTACAAAAGGAAAATTTCTGCGGTCTCTTATTTGACCCCTGGTGTTGATATGAACAGGTTTCATTCGATTGCTTAGCGGACGAAAGATATCCGAAATTGCATGATTTCCCTAAGCTTTTATTATAACTCGAAATGGTAGTTAATTAGGGATTCCTGTAGAATATCAATAGTAGACAACATATTCTGATTAATAGGATGTTTAACGGATACGTACTTCGGTCTAAGCCGCGAAAGCATAGAGGCTCAGTGTTTGCATCAAGTAGCCAACAACTTCCGTTCGTCGTCTCCGAAAATGTATGACTGGTTCGGGATGATTGTACAATCTAGTGCTTTTTCAAACCCCTTAAGTGACATGCACTTGCAACTCAGGATGTTGCGGTACTACAGACCTACTTCACCAGTGTAGGGGATGTAACCCTCAAAAGATTCACCGATCTCCACTGTTCACTGCTTATATCATCAAGGCTGCTTTTCATTTCATGTGCTTTTCCGAGTTTTATATCACATGAGAACCAACCATCTTGGACTTTAACATTAACAGACCTCACTGTTTCACATCCTAGCATTTTTAGCCTATTACTATCGATTGCTTCGCAAACAAACATGAAGCAAAATAAGACGAAATTTAAAAAAAACTGACAATTAATTCATTATATTCTTCCGCGCTGTAGGCGAATAAACAAATAGCAATAATTTTATTTAATGCCGGTTAACAGGCATCGTCAGGGAAAGTTAAACGCAAATCCGACCAGCAGTGAAAAAAACTCCTGTCAAAAAGGAATAAAAATAAAGTTGGTGGTGTTTTTTACAGTTTGGGGGGTTCAGGGGAAAAAAACTACTGCCCATGAAATGCCGACAGTCAAGAAAGGGAGAGATAGCACTGTATCGGATATTATCAGTCGCCAATTCTTGTCATGAAGTTGTAGCTAGTCCAAACGTTTTTCCAGATCTGGAATACTGTTGGTTTTTATTTAACCTCATTCGTGCTACTGAGCGGAAGAAAATAGAATCCGTTCAACACTTTTTTACCAAAAGAATTTTAACCCCGGAACACCGACATTTGTCTTACCAAGAACGTTTCCAGCTTACGGGCCTTGATCCTTTATGGTTCCCTAGATTACAGAAGGGACTATTTTTGCTATTTAAACTCTTACATAATCACACATTTAATCCACTCACCTCTTTAAGACATCATATCCACTCACGACGTAACAGTCACCGTGAGGTCTTTTTATTTCCGCCTCTGGCACGTACTGTTAAATATCGTCGGTTTTATTCTGTAAACGCAATTGCTATTTGGAATAAACTACCCATGAGTGTGAAAACTCTGCAAAATTATCCTTTATTTAAGAGAACTATTACTCGGTTTTTGCATTCAGAAAAGCTCCCACAAATTTTGGGTGCTGAATCCACTGATCGACTGTACCGTAGCGATGGCGTTTGTGGTCTCTGAACACTATGGCCGGTCTCACCAGCTGTTTCTCAACGCCTCTACTTTGACTATCCCCAACTTCATGAAAGGAATTGACGTCCGATGATCTCCGATACCGTGCAACCCCCCCCCCCCCCACCTTGTTGGCTGTCGAAAGTCTACCACCAGCAGTTTTTTTCTCCTGAACCCTCCAAACCATAAAAACCACCATTAACTATACTTTTATTCCTTTACCACAGGAGTTTTTTTTCACTGCTGGTCGGATTTGTGTTTAATCGCTTCCCTTGACAATGCCCGTAACCTGGCATTAAATAAGTTATTATTATTATTATTATTATTATTATTGTTATTGAAGAACAGCTGTCGATGTTGGCTAAATAAATTGTCCCTGGTGAGACCAACCATAGAGATCAGAGACCACAAACGCCATCGCTACGGTAAAGTCGATCAGTGGATTCAGCACCCAAAATTTGTGGGAGATTTGTGAATGCGAAAAGCGAGTAAAAGTCCTCTTAAAGGATAATTTTTCAGAGTTTTCACATTCCTGGGTAGTTTATTCCAAATAACAATTGCATTTACAGAAAAGAACCGACGATATTTGACGGTATATGCCAGAGGAAGAAACATAAAGACCTCACGGTGATTGTTACGTCGGGCGTGGACAAGATGTCTTAAAGCAGCGAGTGGGTTAAAGGTACGACTATGTAAAAGCTTAAATAGTAAAAATAGTCCCTATTGTAATCTACGAAACCTTAAAGGATCAAGACCTGTAAGCCGATAACATTCTTGGTAAGATGAATGTCGGTGTTCCGGGGTTAAAACTTTCTTGGTGAAAAAATGTTGGACGGATTCTATTTTCTTGCGCTCAGCAGCACGCATGAGGCTAAATAAAAGTGAACAGTATTCCAGGCCAGGTCTAACGTACATGTTGTAAAGGCATACTCTACTGTCACTAGTTTTAATGTTTCAGAGGATAAACCCGGTCATTCCACATGCTTTGGAGACTACCAAGGCACAGTGTACCGAAAAAATTGAGGCTCTTGGAGTATGATACACCCGGACCCTTAATAACCCCTGGCACATTTATGGCATGACCGTCAATGCTTAGTTGAGGTTAGCGGTCGTCGCCAACCACCATGACTGAGAATTTATGCCAAGAAAGAGAAAGGCGCCATGTGCGGCACCACTGGGAGAAGGCCTGTAGGTCGCTTTTTAGGAGCTCAAGCACGATGTCACGATCTGTCGGCTTATACCTGTATGTGACTTTCAGATCATCGGCATATATGAAGGGCTTACCATTCTGAAATAAATATGGTACATCGTTAGCAAAATGGCAAAATAATAGCGGGCCCAGTACATTATTCTGAATGACTTCACCCATCACACATGTGGGGTTTGAGATAGCATTTGAAATCTTAGCTATTTGTGTACGAGCGCCCGAGTAAGAAGATATAAAATTCAAAAGTTTGCCACCTATTTCGAAAAAGGACAGTTTCAAGAGAAGAAGAGCATGATCAACACGATCAAAAGCCTAAGTAAAATCGAAATTATGTACCTATGCGAGTGGATGGGCTGTACAGAGGGGCGAGAAAAATGTAGAGGGAGAAATGGTTGGTTTGAGTAGTCGCCTGAGTCTTCAATGGTAGCAGTGATGTATCTCACTTACGACTGACGAAGGCTCTGATAATGATAGCGTGGTGCTCAGCGATCAGGTTACGGGACATGCTCGTCTTTTAGTGTCTTGGGGTTCAGTCTTTAGTCCTCACAGGCAGTTGCATGGCGACTAGTATCACATATTACTGATGAAATTCCGAAAAAGACATGGGAAACCGGAATGACCGATTCTGGCTTACTGACCATAATCAGTTGGTCATGCCCAACCTCAGGTGTGGATCACCTGACATTCGAGTCCAGGATCCACGGTTACTGAGTTGGGTTACGGACCGTTGTTTTTTCGGTTGTGATGGGGAATATTAAGCATGGTAGTGTAACGCAAATCGATCTAAAATCAACCCCATGGCACAGTGGGGCGGGCATGTCCCCTAACCTGATTGGTAAGCGCAACATTACCATCATTAATATTCCCGATCGGACCGATAGAACAACTGGCTCATGGTTCAGTGGTAGAGCGTTGCACACAATAACCACGGATCCTGGGCCCGAATGTCAGATGCTCCACACCTGAGGTTAGGCACGACTGGTTGATGATGGCCAGTAAGCTGGAAGTGCCCTTTCCGGTCTCCCCTGTCCTTGTAGATACTTCAAGTTCAACTTTGAAATTGGTGTCCACCTTCAGCTTCGACAGGGATATTGCTTCAGCCCGGTCTCTGTACTGATCGACAAAGAGAAGGAGGTAAGTGTGGCCACTGAATGGTAACAAGGGGCCCACGGCAACCAGATAAAACGGAGAAACCGTGTGTTGGTAGTGGGAATGTGCCTGGTGCAGACCTGCTGTGGCGCCGCAGCTTGTTCCGCTGATAACTCCAAAACCACCTTGCCCAAGTTTTGACGAACGATTTCGCGAGATTTTGTGGGGCTAGGATTCAAAGGTGGGACCGTCCACGAAAAGATTGGAATACAGATGGATGCATCGAGGCAGGCTCGAAGAGGCGATGAGTAGGAGACAAGGCGTTACAAAAGATCGTACCGGTACCTTTGGTTAGAGTAGTGCCGACGAGCTGGAGACCACTTACCGACTTGTTGCTAGGACAACCAACTAGACGTTGCCAAGCCGTCATGGCAGTTAGGTCGGTCCTATGTGAGAACTGGAGTGCAGAGAGGGATTGTCTGGATATCACGTCAATCACCTCATTCCTTTTGCCATCAGGATGGCTAATATGGGTGGTGAATTATGAGATGTGGTACATTTGGGGAGTCTATTGAGGATTATGCTTGTCAAAGTGAGATGGAAAGGAGGATGTCCGCGGCCTCTGGCCTGTGAAAATAATGGAGTCACGACTACCAAGAAAGTGTCGAAAAAGCTTCGCAGTCAAAGGTACATTAGCGCATTTCAGACGGTGAGAGTTCCTTGGGAAAATATAATGGTCGGGTCGAGCCAGCAAGGAAATATTGAAGAAGGGCGCATACGGCTCCAGTCAGAATGTCAATGAATATGTAAGTAGGAGGTTAGGGAACAGGATGCGCCAGCAAGGTAGCATTAGACAGGGTGGCCCGATTCCCTCATGAGCAGTCAGTGCTCCACTAGCAGGCTCAAGTGGGCCCTTGGCACAGGAAATCGTGTCGGTTTTCGGCAGCATGCGATCAAAACAGTCCGGAAGGGTCTAGCGCTAAAAGTTGACCCTGCCGATGCATCGTTTTAACTGGCACCTGGAGGTTGGTTGAGGAGAATCAAAAATGACATTAACCGTGGAGGACGGAGGACACAAACCTTCAACTTCAACATGCTGGCCAAGGAATTTAAGAGAAGGTTTACTAAAAACGATCTTGGATGGATTGGTGGTCCCGTATATGTCGAGGCGGTCAAATACCAAGGTGAGATGGGCCTCATGTTCTTATGCATTCCGAATTGCCGTCAAAAAATCATCGACATAGGCTACACAAACGGCAGGCCAGGTAAGACATGATCGACGAACGTCTGAAACGTCTGGGCGTCATTCCGAAGCCAAAAAGGCTTAAGAATAAATTCGAAGACACAAAATAAAACGGTGACGATGGTTTCAGGGATATGTCCTAGGGCGGTAGATATTCGGTGGAAGGCGCTCATTAGATCGACCCTTAAGAATGCCGCCATAACTAAAGGAATCCAGCGAAATTCAGAAGATTAAAAGCTGGAAATGATTGAGGGTGGTAGGGCTGATAACGGCACGGTAGTCATTACAGGGTCGCCTAACGTCGCTTGGATCTCACGTACGTGAAGGTAGTATAAACGTCACATGGATTATGAGTCAAAGAACGTGCTTCCTACCTACGTGAGTGTTGCCTATTTCATAGCTGTGTTGCGTGATGTGGGATGGGCCCATGTGTGGTGAACCTGTTAGTGGGCGATGTGTGGTGACGGGTTTGGTTTGCAGTGGTTTATCGCAAATTACCATGGAGGCACATATTACCAAGTAGTACCGTGCGGTAATGGGAGTGGCAGTAGTGGCACTTGTTGCCTCCACAGCCGTGGTGTTTGTGGCAGGGATGATAGAGTTTGCGGGTTTCACCATTTTCGGGCGAGGCGTCGAGACGCCTGGAGTGTGACCATCGATGGGAGTGGTCGTTGTCGTTGTCGCCTTGGTCCTTGATGCAGGCGTGACGATGGAGGGGTTTAGTATGGCAGCAAATGAAGTTGTCGGTTCGTTATTGCATCGTGTCCGGTGATGCCCAGCAATGCAGATGAGCGCGTGGAATGTTCATTGTCAACCTGAACATGTTGAAACGGGTTCGCTGTTTAGGTTGCGGATCGGCGGCACTCGAGACATGCGACATGCTATTTTTCATTGGGGGGTGGCGGTTCGGCTGGTTATGCAGATTGCTGCTTCAGTCTCTACTGGTCCTATCCAGACTGCGCAGCCCTGGCCGAAGTCCATGTGGACCTTCGGGTTTCTTTACCGCATCTTTAGAGTAGTTCTCAGGGTATTTTTATAGTGACGTTTTTGTCCTCTCTGTTGAGAAGCACTCGTAGCGCCATCGTCGTGGGGGCGTAGAATGTGTAGATGTTCGTCGTCCAACAAACAAGATGGCCGTTTCAGTTTTGGTGTGAATGCTAGGGATACCGGTTCGTTTGATGGATTCTGTGTCGTGGATTATGTCTCATCACCTCAACTTCAGTATTTACAGAAGCATTTGAGGTGGATGTAGTTGAGTTTCTTGATTTGATTGGCGTAGACAATCCTAGTCTCCACCCCGTACAGTAGCGTTGTCTAGACTACCGACCGAAGCATTTTGAGTTCCAGATTGCTTCCAAGTTCGTAACGATTCCAGAAGGAGACCGTTATGATTTTCGAGATCCGGTTTGCAGCCCCATCGTCGATTTTGGGGCTCCATGAGAGTGTACTGCCTAAATAAACGAAGTCGGCTCCCTCCCACATCAGAGATTGTTGCACTTAGTGTGATAACTGCTCGATAGCCGATTTTCGTATCAGTAATTACTGCAATTTAATAACGCGCGCTGGACGTTAGTGTGATGATTGCTTGGCCATATGACCACCGACGCTGGCGTTGTGAACAGTGTACACCTGTACGATGTTGGGTGATAATTACGCAATCACGAAAAGGGCATCTACACTTTTATATAAATATCCCATGAATGCCAGACGGTGTGCTATGTCTGTGGGGTCCACAGTTGCGGAAAAGGTTGAATAATAATGCCGATGCATTTGATTTGTGCGGGGAGCATGACAGAATTCGGCCATTAGGACATTTATAATTCAGTATATATGAGGGATAGAGGCAGAGCCTTGAAAAACCCTATTGACAGATAGACGTATGAAAAAAAACATGCAGATATTTACATAGCAGTTACATAGCAATTGCTTCAATGCAAACGAAAACTGACTTATTTTTACGAAGTTAAAACAGAGTGACCGCGAAATATCATGTTATCGGGTTCCGTTAATAAGCGGTGAATATGGGAAACACCAAAATTACCAAAGTGGAACAAATGATCCGATAGTAAGCGCAAATAACTAAGATAGAGCTGCTAGTATGCAGACTGAAAGAATTACAGACTTGAGGGCGCTAACCGTTCTAAAGATTCTAAATATATATAGTGTTAAGTCACCTTTTTCAACTGGCTTGCATGTTTCTTTGGAAACGGCAAAAGAAAACAACTTCTTGACTAATTCCTTGTTTAAATTTGTTCATCGACTGGCGGTCTTTGTGAAATTTTGCGGGTGCAATTTTTAATGTTCCCCTCTGCGTCACGTATTGTTCCTGAAGGGGGAGATAAACCTGCTAACTTGCGTACCGAAAGCTGGTTACAAAGCTCTACTTATAAAAATGTTTTGGACTCCAATTCCTTCACGCCGAAACATGAATTCGATACTAGGTCTAGACCTAGTGTCGAGGATAAACACGCGGAGAAGCGCAAAAAAAGGTTGAGTATAATTTTCTACTTGCTAGAATTTAAGATGGTTGGCTACTAGGTTTCGAATTTTTTAAATTTTCATTAACGTTGAGGACAATAGGGGCTTTTAACACGTTACCGTTGCCCCGATAACATCACACTCACCCAGGACTGGTCCTTAGGATTAGGCTGCGACTAGTTCTATGGTTGGCTGACTTACGTCAATAGGCACTGTAGGTATAATCCGCTCAGCAGCCCCTTCGCGTGATTGGAGCATGCTGTGCCAAATCAGTCGATCTTATTCACCTGTCCGTAAATCTGAGCTGCTTGTACAGGACTGGAGGGGGGCCAGAAGTGCTATCAGGGAAGGGGTGCCATTTTTGGTGCCATTTCCTCTGCTATCTATAAGGTCAACGACTAGCGTCTAGGCCACTAAGAGTTTAGTGGCCAGATTACTGACGGCGGTAGCATTAGGACCTCTTCAGATTTCTTGTTTATCATCGTTCTTTTTCTAACTGGGCTTTCAGGTGTTACCGCTCGTTGGCGTAAATAACGTCTTATACGTATGTTCCTTCTTTGATTCAGAAAACGTCATCGTTCAGTGACTCCGGAAAAGCAGCTGTCTGTGGAGCCAGCACTAACCAATGACTTTTATCGTATTGATCGTGACTGCAACAAGAATATTTATAAGTATTCCTCAATTTATGAAGGAGAAGTGGCCAAGTTTAACACCTCCTTGCAAAAACGAATCTTAGGATTCAAGTCTCTACGTCTCCTTGACCTATCTCCAGAAGCTCTTAAAGAGGAAGCTAAGAAAAACAGACGCAAGAGATATTGCAGCAAAAGGAATCATAAACGTATTTTCATGCTGGGAAAATATATCACCTCCAAATACAAGCCTGGGGGCCCTGATTCTTTCGTTCCAGTTGAAGAGTCCAGCCAGCCAGATTCTTGCGCAGATGACATACATGCACAAAAGTCAATTGATCTAGAGAAAGTAGCTCAGTTAAATCGCCTTGTGTACAATCAACCGAAAAATGTCAAGGCTTGGCTGGATCTAATAGATCTCCAGCTCAAAGACACCGAATTTTCCGGCTGTGCATCTAGCAAAGTCTCCCAGAAGGAGGAATTCTGTTCTCCACAGCGTTACGTTCTCCTGGAAAAGCAAATAGCCACGACTGAACGGGCATTAAGTGTGAACTCCGGAAATGTTCGTCTTCGCCTTCTCCTCGCCGGATTACGGGAATTTGAAACAGAACTCATCGTTAGAGGCGTCCGCTCGTCTTCAATCACGGAGTCTTCTACTGTATCACAAAAAAACACCGTTGCGCGCGAATGGTCAGAGTTTGTCTTTACCTGCCCACAAATAGTTTCCGTTTGGCGTGGGTACATTGCTCACCTCCGTGGACGCTTTTCTTCATCAACGAACGCGGCCAGCGTTTTCAGCCGCATAGACTCGGTCTACCAGCGTGCGTTGACGACTTTATCTGGAATTTTGTCCGGAAGGATTTTATCACACAAGCCGACGGAAAATATGGCAGACTTAACAGTAGGTAAGCAATTTTTCCGCGACTGTCGGGTCTGGTTGCTTTTATTTCACACTTGGGCAGTGTACGGCTTTTGGCCATATCTTCCAAAGTTAATCACCAAACTAGGCCATACTTGCTGTCTTTTATTTTAACCATGGGTAAACGGCCAATCAAAGCACTCAAAGTCTTTTACAGCGCAGACCGTACATTATTCAGTAATGGGTGGAATGATGGGTCAATTATGCCTGACTGGTAATGACTTTAGAACAGGCCTCTTACACCAGTCGTCGGAAACTTATTGCGTATACTTAGCCTCATACGTAAAGGACCGACATTTTTGATTGTATCCAGTCTCTAAATAGGCAAAACTAACTGCGAAGCTACGGACCGGTTTGTCAGTTCTAGGTGGCAGTCAACTTCTCCTAGCAAATTATTTGGCATCTGTCATTCAAACCTAAACTAGACCTGCTTGCTCACGGAATGCTTGTTGCTTTAGTGAAGTCTTTTCGTTGGCCTTCAAACGCCAACTTAATTTGTTTCTAAACTTAGAATTCCGACGTCAGCATCAAAATTAGCTTATTGTCGTTTCAAAATATGTCTGCTTTCATTAAACCACCTGCTTTGTTTTCTATGGGATGCATGTTGTATTTGTAAAATTGATAAAACAGGCCATCGAATTTGTATCTTCTCTAGGCCTTTTGAATTGGGTACTTAGTGATGATGACATATCTATCGATCGGAGGAATCCTGACTGTGCACTAAACGCCCTGTCACACGTTTGCCTATTTTAATTGATTCTGGATATTTACGCGTATGTTGTTATATTTTCCCTTTTTACGAAAATTTGCCTCCTTAGAAGTATCACATTAGGTAGAAACCTTACAAATGGCCTGTTATGACGTTTAGGTAGTAAATTTGTAAGTGAAACAGACCGTCTGACAATAGTCGTTTCGAATTGAAAACAAGCATGTACAGCAGAATTTATTGGGGCCAACAAATTTCGTGACGGCTTTTCAACTGCAACCCGTCTCTGCATAACATAGGTAACGAATGAACGCGCACAGCAGTATGAATTTGTACAGAATGGCAGTGCATAGGAGCAAGGTCAAAGTTCAAATTAATCAATAATCAGCTAAGACGTCCACATAAGCATCAAAAAGGAAAAAAGGAAGACGAAATGTTAACAACAAATCACAGTCAGAGGAAAATAGAGGCGTGAGATTACCATGGCAATCGCAGATTGATCACGTGATCTAACTGCTTGCACAGGTCTGGTTTCTCCCTCCGTATGTAGGCTGCTTCCAAATAACACAAGGTTCGAGTTGTACGTGATTTTTTGTTAACATTTCGTCTTCCTTTTTTCCTTTATGATGCTTATGTGGACGTCTTAGCAGATTAATGATTAATTTGAACTTTGACCTTGCTCCTATGCACTGCCATT
Organism: Spirometra erinaceieuropaei; assembly: GCA_902702965.1. Classification (NCBI taxonomy): domain Eukaryota; kingdom Metazoa; phylum Platyhelminthes; class Cestoda; order Diphyllobothriidea; family Diphyllobothriidae; genus Spirometra; species Spirometra erinaceieuropaei. The sequence goes on along the minus strand of CACRXP010000327.1, from coordinate 419,987 downwards.
CTGTACAAATTCATACTGCTGTGCGCGTTCATTCGTTACCTATGTTATGCAGAGACGGGTTGCAGTTGAAAAGCCGTCACGAAATTTGTTGGCCCCAATAAATTCTGCTGTACATGCTTGTTTTCAATTCATACCGGGGAAAAAATGCTTCAAAAATAGTCGTTTCTTTGTTCCATAATGGGTCTTTCCGCCTAGCTAACGGTTTGCGACCGTGAATCAACTCTGAGCAGGCAGTCTAGCCACAGTTATCTTGTAGGTAGTTTTAAACAAGCCGAAACACTTGATGGAACATTTTCGAACAAAAAATGTGGACTGTGTTTAGTAATCACCTTGACCGAAAATTTCCGAGGTATGACATGCAAATGGAGGTCGCCTAGACTATACACAATTGAAGCGTTATCAAGTTGAGCCAAATAAAACGAGGGAAAAGATACCGAATTAGCAGTCAGCCTCTTTCCACTTAGATCGGTTTCCCTGATGGGTGTTCAACCCACCAGCACCTGCAAGTCGACTGACTACGGACGTACTAGTGGTATATTGGGCTTAGTATTGAGTTCTACCGCTTACAGGCAATAGTAATCACATTCGATTTGATTTTTCTAGAGCTTCTGGCTGAATACTGCTGTTGGCTGAGCCAAACAGGTTTCACGGAACGCGCAATCTCCCTATGGCAGGCGGCAATCGAGTTTTCTTGCTTTTGTCCACCGCGTCTGAAGTCTACTGACTATGTCAGTTTTGAACAGCGGCATACTGAATTTGAAAAGTTTTGGACCAGCGACGTACCTCGGTTTGGCCATCCGTTGGCGCGGGGCTGGACGACTTGGTATTCTACCGGCGGCGTAACTGAACCCCTGGACTGCGTGTCCCAGTCACAAGTCTCCTCCAACTTGGCGGTTGACCTGGATGAGGACTGGAATCCATCTTCAACAACGGCAGCCACCCGATGGCAGCGAATTTCTGCCGCATGGAACCGTACGTTTCCCGTTTTTGACTTACCTATCGACGCATTGACATACAGACATCCCAGCTTACCATACCACTTTCCCCTCGCCCTCTTCGTCCGGTTACGCCTTTACTATTTATCTCCCGTTTCTTACCTAGTCGCTTTTCTGTCATCTCTTGTTCATAATTTGCAGGTCCCCTCCTGATACACATCTTACCTGTAGACCCTAATCTTTTGACACATTAAAGAGACCTCCGAGGCTGCTGAGGACCTGCTTCTCAATTTCGATTCTTCCGCTTCGGGAGAGAAGAGGGGGGAGGCAGTTGCGATGGAAACGACGGGTTCCGCTTCGAATTCTGGTTCTCACCACCCCACAGCCCATCCGCTAACTTCCAGCCTCAACCGGAAGCACATGCGTGGTCTTGCGTGGCTGGGTCTAGAACGAACCCGCGAGTCGGTGGGCTGGTTGCCGGCTTGCAGCACTCTATCGGGTCAGGCTTTAGCTGCTGTTGAGGACCCCGAACGTCTGGTGCGCTTCGACGAGGTGCGGCCTTGCCTTCTCGAGGTCCATCTTCAACCGGACCTTACTGAAAGTGAGGTTGTTAGACGTCAGCAACGAATGCTCCTCTTGTTTCTCGAATTCGTTGGAGTGTGGGATGCTGAGGTTGCACAAACATACCACTTCCCGCCAGGTAAAATTTCCCAGTAACAATAGCAGATGTTTACTCTGAGCTAGAAAACCTTGCAACAGCAAGGATTCTTTCCCTAGGCCTGAGATCCTGAGAGCTGAATGTCGTCTTCACATTGTTCAGTATGCAGTTAAGCATCCGAAGAGTTTCCTGTGGACCTTAGATTCACTTCAAGTAAAAATGATCATTTAAGTGACTACGATGACAATGCTTTGCTGGATTATTTCTTGGCCGCCTACAGCGATGTAAATGCCTTTATGAGGGTAATATGCTTTTAAGCGTTTATTCTGTCATCTACTACTTGTCATTTGTTGTCACCCATTTACGAAAGCTCGGCGCTGCCTGAACTCCTCCAATTTATGCATTTTTAGAGTATGGCTTACATTTTTGCATTTGCTTAAGATTTCCAAACTAGGGAGTAAATAAGGAGAGGAACAGGGAAAAATAGATACTCCCCTTTTAGTCTCCTCACACAATAAATAGTCGGGCGGGGAATGGGATTGTGAATTTTCGACACGTGGATGTTTGACAGGAAACAAGTCGGGAACAATGATGGTTTGGATGGGGCGACTTCCGTGCCATTCGTTCAAGATGAAAGCGATTGTCCACCTCCTATGAGTTTTAACCACTGAGGTGTGTGGTCTCTGTTAACTGTCTTCGAATCGATCTATTGGAGAACAATAAGGGACAAGATGAAGAATGTAGCTTAACTGTAGCGTCTAACTGTTTGTAGCGAGGAATATGCGCTGGGACCGTTAACCGTACTCTCCCTTCTCCCATGTACAAGCCGATAGTCCGAACCGGTTTATCATCTGAAGCTGACAGGGCTAAGCAGCCCCCTGTATGTACCACAAATAGGCCCTTACGGTGAGTGAATGTGCGTGCGGAGTCCGGGTAGTGGAGACGAATATATGTTTGGGCTCTTGAAACTAGCGCGCACGTCACGGTGCGATGAACTCGCAAGTGACCAGGCTAATGCGTAAGGCGGACATGCGATTGCAATGAGGATAGTTTGGGGTCGAGTCCACATTGGTGGTAATAGGGGGCAGTGTTAGTGGGGCACACCCCGCTGCACAAACACCCAACTCTAATTTGTTATTGCGCCGAGCAGGTATACATCGTCCAATGCACAGGGCTGTCGGGTTTCTTGTGTGCCTTGCGCTTTTCAGAGTATCTGCAGGCAAGGGGACATATTTACAAGCGAAGGTGATTTGATGGACTACATTAGTATATTTTGCCATCTTTTCGTGTAGGTGAACCTGATTACCTCTCTCTATTGGTTAAATTTTTTAGCCATTTTCATTGCCTTCATTTAGCTCATTGTCATTCTCTATAACTGACAAAGCTTGAGTGGAAACCCAACCCGTAATGTTTACTACTATACACCCTCAGTCATCCTCTACATCAAGCTAACTGGTCAGCGCATAAAGGCGGTAGGACTACTGTATGACAGTGATCGTTGTAAGCGGTAGCATCCACCGCTGCCTCACGAGGTGACTCCAGCAGCGAGGACCAGTGTATGAATTAGCATCTGCCACACCCTCTCCTCCCCCAGCCATCAGGCTTCGATGACAAGACGATCGGAGGTGGGCGCAATGACTTACCATGCTGGACAGCCCGCCTACGCCTGCCTCGCATGACGCGGTTCCCTCCTCACATGTACTAGGCTACAATAAGATGCAACTGCGCCAGAGCCGCACTAGGAAGGAACTATTGAAGCGTGCTACTCAGTCCCAAGAAGGGCCGAGTTCTCCCCGTCAGTTGACAACCTTCCGAGTCAAGACTGATTATGCGTTGTGAAGACCTCAAACCCGTCAGATTTATTACAGTGGAGAATGCTCCGCCTGGCCGTAGGTATAGGTTCCCCAGTATGGGTTTCCTTCTCTCTACGCTCTCTCGCACCAATAACTTGTCTGTCAACCCGACTGAGAATGGAATTCTACTTAATGGCTGACGCGACGTGAAATCCTACGTCCAAGGTGTGCCACACGCATGTAAATGCACGTCAGTAGTCAGGGATCCATGCGGAGACTCAGCGCAGGCCAATAAAGGTGTGTCCTGAGTCATCCTGGCCGTCGTTCTGGTTCAGCGCATCTTCAGCACGGACCGTTACGGAGACAGGGCCGCCACGCATCAAGTTATTGTCAATCGTTGAAGTAAACCTTTAAGTTTCATTCAGAATGCTCTTTCTACTTGTCCTTCCTTCCAGACCTATGTATGGTGCATGAATTGTCAGATCAAAGTTTTCTCCAACGTCAGCGCATTAGCCCACGTCAGTTCGGTTTCATCTGGCTCCGACCATCCAATCAAAGCTCGTCCTCCAGCGTATCCGGTGTCACACAGCGCGCCCAACAAGCCCTAGCTTCTGCGGCTCTGGAGCAGTGTTCACTACTCTTTCCTCAGGATATCGGCTGGCAATCGACCATCGGACGCCTGCGATTTGCCCACATGACGCAGCTCTTCCTACGCGTAATTGCTGCACAGAAGACGCCAACAAAGGTAAGCTGCAAAAATACCCCCAGTAGGATTTCATTCGGTTGTTAAGTTGGCAGCCGAGAAGTATGGGCGACAGACAGGGAAGCCTTGGGTGGTTTTATCTGACGCAGTTTCCATCTTCAACTAGCCATACCTTAATCTACAGCCGGTAACGCCCTAATCTAGTTAGCCATCGGCATCTACAAATTGAACTATGTGTTCAGTCCGTCTGCTGCCTTCGGAAACATCTGCATTCATCTGCGAATGGTCTGATCACAACATGGAGTACGGGCGTCCCATTTTGTTTGGCGGCCCATTCAATTGCACCCCTGGGCGCGAAATAGCGATGAGCGATCACAATCAATAAGTATTAGCGGAATTGGCAATGGAGACTGAAATAGTCATTTCAGGCCTCAAGGAAAACTACGATCTCCGTATTATACACCGGTATTAGGTCAGGTCAGTGAGGTGAACTCTTGCATGAAGTGACTACTCTGTTTATCGCGAACAAATATCTAGGTCCATCGTATCAGTGATACAAATAACTTTTACCATAGTAAGCTGAGGCCTTCCGTGTCTTATCATAGTATCGACTCTGATGAGTTTTTAATCATCGTCCTGTCGAGTACACAGCTTTGGACCATGCACGTGGGTCCATCATCAGGGACGTAGCCGGGTCGGTCATACATGTCTCAGGTAAAACATTCGATGGGCTTTGAAACTGTAACGAGCCGTCAGAAGTCGTGGTCTGGAATACTGCCAGCTGACTGGATAACTCGGTTTTCGTGTTCAGTACCGTATGCGTACGCCGGGTGACTGAGAGGGAGGCTCAGTGGCACCCTCCGGCATATAGCGCTCCAACGAACGTGAGATCTGAGCTTCCTCCCTATCACTAAGAAAATCTGGCAATCTCCATGGGACCGGGTTGAGCGCGGCACGCATAGACGAGCTGTTTAGCTCTGTCAGCCATCGCACCGGACCCCGCGTCTGGTCGTCCTGACTCCGTCTTGCCATTGAACACAGGCGGGTGAGAGAACAGAGAGTGGGGGCAGATGCTGTGCAAGTCTGTCATCACTGTAGACTAATTCACGCGCAAGTCATCGTCCTGCGTCCAGCATGTTATGAGACACGGTGGACATAGTCGTTAGCAATAGGCAAATTATCAATTTATCCTGTGACAATGGGTGTGGTCAGGCCTCGCGTTTCTTATTTTCCTAGGGCAAAGCAAACAGTTAGTTTTTCGTGTGGAGTCAAGTCCCTTTGGTCAGGTCTTCTTCGATCTTCCGTCCTTTGATAAATGCGTCGATATCGGACTAAGGATAAGGGTACCCCTGATCTAGATGGACTGCGCAAACCTTTAAGCCATGTACAGTATTCATACTGACTTTCACCGCCCTACCGTTTCCCCACAACATTTTGTCGAACTGGTCAGCACATTCAGCCATCGCGCTCTTAACCGGGTTTGTGCACGCTCATGAGGAAGATAGAAAAGGGTTGTCTCTTTATGTCTTTCTATGGATTTACTATTGTCTCCGCTGTCATATTGAAAATAATGGTTGCAGGGAAGTGGTAGTAGTAGTAGCAGTTGTATCCAGTCGACGTAGTTCTGTTGTACGAAGAGTCCAACTTGCTGAAGTTTCCCGTAGATCCGCGAGATGCCTGGACTACGGCCATTTATGGACGGGCAATGTACTCAAGGCTTTTTGAGCCTCGTCACGTTGTAAAAGTTTTTCATAATCGGGCCTCGTCCCGGTACGCACGAAAGTTAGCATCATTTCCTAGGACGACCGTTTGCCTAACTGCCTTCCCTTATGTCCAACTGCAGACTGTGTTGGGAACCTGGCGACGGAGGGCCAAACAGCTGCTGTCTTCACCGACTGCTCAGACGGACGTGAGCATGTGGTCTGCCTTTGCTTGTGGGCTGGCTGCAGCAGCCCATGTCTGCTCCGCCTACAGACCTGCCGATGTGGAAACGTTCGCAGTTGAGGCCCGTCGAGTGTTCACCTCCACCCTGCGAATGTATCACATTGCACTGCCGACACCGCCTCCGGCGACCGCAACAACCCCACCAGTCCGACTGGACAGCTTCATTTCCCTTCTCCCACGCCTACAGATTGCTCACGTAATACGTCAACTTCTCTTTTGATTTTACTGCCATAAGTCCCTAGAGGTTTCAAAAATGCCTACCCGAGTCTCCCCAGTCTTATTCGGCAGTCTAACGAGGTCATAATTTTCCATGATATGACTGCTCTTTAGGGCTCCAAAGCAAAATGGGGCGTGCGTGTGATCGACTATCGTTCCTTTAATTCTACTACTTTGGTTACTTTTGGGAAAAAAGTAGTCCAGTGATACCATTTGGAAATCAGACATTAGCTTGAGCCTTCAAGGCGCTCTGTGGAATTTGGGACTTTCCTAGAGAATAAATATTTCAATCAAGGATCATAGTTTCGGAAAAACCCAGAGTCTGACGAATGAAATACCATTTGTTCCGGTCGACGAAGTGCTGTCATTTCTCAGTATTATCCCAGAACTCGTTTTTTTGTAAATTGGACATAAAATCCTGAAATTTTGGGCGTCATGGTAATAAATTTTGGCATGAAATACTTGCACTTGTCTAGGATGTGAAAAATTTCGAATTTACCGATATTTTTAGTTCAAAAACAATCAAGTAATGTGGATTTTGACCCGTTTTTCTCAACACTTAAATCGCCGAGGATCTGTCGTCAACACTTTATTGTGCACTACTTTGTTTGTCACTCACAAGTTGACTGCAGTCACCGAACGGGGAAAACGAAGGCGTTGGTTTTTACTCATAGTTGCTCAGGCAAGATCTGTTACTCTTCGATGCCGGCTGGCTTCTGAAGACTTTATATTCCATGTATTTTAGCGTTACCTGGAGTTTGAACTCCTTGTGGGTGCCCCCGTGGATGCTCCACGTCCCTCCTCCGACACCTCTTTCGACCGTGTCCTACATCTCCTCCACACAGTGGCGACTGGGGCCTCCGTGAACACCCAGGCCGATTCTTTTGCAGCCCCGAGTCCAGTTCAGCTGGCGGAGGCTGCAACCCTTCTGGCTCAGAGCCTTGAGAGCCTAAAGGCCGCCCTCGAGGCACACACGCCCACTTCGGAGGTGGACTACCTTCAGCGCACTTCTCTTCAGTGCGCACAAGTCGCCGGCCTGCTCGCCTCCTTCCTGATGCACATCCAACTCCTGGCCCTGGACGAAACCGTACGTCAACGCCGCCGGATGCTTTTTATTTCTGGGTTTCGAATTGTTCTATGAGATAAGTCTTCTGAAATTATTCCAGAAAATGAAAGAACGCTCGGCCCATGTACGTCTTCCGGGGTCGGGGGGGGGGGCAATGAACGTTTATTTCTTGCCAACAGGTGTGCTTATGAATGCTGAGCCTTAAAAGAGGGGGCTCTTTCGGTACTGTCTTGCGATGCGCCTAGCACGTCTGCCGCGTAAGTGTTTTAACTTATTCTGTCCAGCCAAACAGTCGCTGTTATAGATGTTTAAGATAGACAGGTGGAGATAGTCCTTCGCATCGTTTGCTTTTTTTTTCTGATAATTGATCTCCTTCCCGAACTATAAGTTTTCGTATTCCAATGTTGCACAATGGACTTTCTCTATAAGATACGCCATTCTCTCTCTTCATTCATAAATGCACATTTCCTCGCTTTATCGCAGAAAACTGGTTATTTGACTGGCTGAAACGAGCTTTTTTATTGTTTGTTTTATGCTGGTATAACCATGCCGTTGTCTGAGAACGATTGCACTTTTTCAGAATTAACTACTAAGCTCAACAGTTAGGAAGCTGTATTGTCTGCTTTCGCGGATTGGCGCTGGGAATTCGGGAGGGGTGGACTACCAAGGTAAAAAGGCCTGCACTTCTCTCTCTTTCCCTGGGAATCTGGGCGTTCCAGCCTGTTTACGGCATGACTTCGTAAAGAAACTTCTGGTTATTTCATTGCAGGGGGGTTGTTTTTCCACTACAAAGCATAGACAAGAAGCAACTACTACTACAGGGATTTTTTTCCAGCAGAAGGGAGAACCCAAAACAGTATTAAACAAATGCCAGTGTGTCACGACAGTTTACCCTAAAATATAACCGACTAAGAAACACAAGCCAGGTAGTATTTTGTAACTACGTTAAAACCACGAGTGATTAAGAAACGCAATATGCGGACGGGTTTCAGAGTGCTTAATAGTGATTGGTCAAACACTTTCATGCGAGCCGCGACGGCTTTTGGGACTATTCTTGAGTTTAAATTTTGTGAAATTATGTTTGAGTGATACTTCCAATCACTGAGAGACCCGGAGGATGTCATTAAGAAAGTCGGTCAAGTGAAAAAGTTGGCCAAAAGGAAGTTATTATATAGTTACTCGTTTTGAAAGTTTTACGCAGCCCACCCAAAATTTAGTTGGCTACTTAGTATAGTTAATCAGTTATTCAATTAGTTAGTTAGTTGGCTAGTTATTGTGGTTAGTTAGTTAGTTAGTATAGTCAGTCAGTCAGTTAGTTAGTATAGTTAGTTGGTTAGTCAGTATATTAGTCGATGGGTTACCATAGTTAGTCAGCATAATTAGTTAGTGGGTTAGCATAGTTAGTTAGTTAGTCGGTTAGTTAACTAGTTAGTTGGTTAGTTAGGTAGTTAGCATAGTTAGTTGGTTTGTTAGTTTAGTTAGTTAGTTAGCATAGTTAGTTAGTGGGTTAGTATAGTTGGTTAGTTAGCTGGCGGGCTAGTTATTTAGCATAGTTAGTTAGTATTATTAGTACAGTTAGTATATAGTCACTCGTTTTGAAAGTTTCACGCAGTTTACCCAAACTTAAGATTTTTCACGGCTCTTGGCATCAAGTGGCCCGTTCAGAAACGCCATCAGGTTAGATATGGCGATGAGGATGTGCCAATCATTTAACCCACATAACTGGTGAATTGTACGTCAAACGGTCGACACTTCGATATTCAGTTGGAAATGCCACAATTGAAAGGCAATTTGCTATCGCATTATCACTCTGATTACCATATTCCTCTGCTTCTCTACCATGCTATACTTTGCCGTTTGTTTGTTTTAACGAATCGACGTCTTATTTGTCCGTTAACGTTTTGGTTTTTTTGGGTTGTCCGCCCTATTAGATTTCATCCGCAAGTGCGTTACTTAACGCATCCCTTAACACCACAGACAGCCCGACTTCCTCATTACGCCCTAATTGCTTTACCTACGTAGCCATGCTGGCCACGTCCATCAGCTATGGAAGCGTTAGTCCATCCGTTTTTTGACGTGAGACGTGAACATAGTTCCACCAGAGGATGGGTCTGGTAGACGTGTTCCGTAAGTTTATTTTCAGAGAACATCTGTTTATTTTTAGATCCACTCAAAACCACCCATTAGGGCTGATGAATGGCGTACAGGCGAAAGCCCCCACCACCTCAACTCTATCCGAATTCCATGGTTCTTCCTGTCTTTTACCAATGTCGGTTTTTCTATTGACCGAGGCGAAATGTTTCACCGCCATTAAGAGAGGGGGAGAGTGAAAATAGGAGAGAGAGAAACAGTCGTTTTGGTCTTCGCAGGCATGATCCCAGATAAAGCAAGAGTATGGCATAGCAGGCATTACACTCTGCACTGCAACCGCTGGTGTTTGTTACTGAGCACTTTTATTCCGTTCACAGAGTTCGGAGAATGCATACCCTGTGATATTCAAATACCTACGAGATATGGATGATTTGCATCTACGGATAACTAGCCATCTAGATGCGAAGAAGTCGCGCTGGTCTTCTGAAGCAGCCGATAAGGCGTCTGCTGGGATTTGCATGCGCCAGTTTCTGCGGTTGGTTCTGCCTGGCATCGCCGCAACCTGTTCCTTCCGTCAGCGTAATCGATGCGCTGTTATTGAGCGCTTTCTCCAGATGCTTGTTGACTTCTATGCAGCAGGCAACGAGGATCAGAGTTCAGAAGTTACAGAAGAAACTACAGCAGAAGGACCTTCACTGCCGCCAGTTGTTTCGCCGATGGAATGGCAGTTTTTGTTGCCGCAACGGGTAGCGGCTCCCTGCCTCGGTAGCTTGTCATTGAGCTATACTCTGGAGTGCGTCCTGCACTTTATATTCTTAATTAACTGCTACTCATGTGTGTATAGTAAACCAAATGTTTAATTTTATGTTTGCAGTTACCAACGCAAGATGCAGGGCCTCCTACCGCCTCTTGTGCTGTCAGCTCTCCGTTCGCGGTTTTCCGACTCGGCCGCATCAGTCTGTCGATCTGTTGCCGTTTACCTGGCAGATTCTGCACACGTTAGTAGTGTGGGTAGGAAACAAGTACCTACCGACTGTCCTGACGCAGCCGGACATCCTGAGTTACGTCCTGGCCTATTCCTTGGATTGTCCGACCATCACGCAGAACTGCTTGCCCGCGTACTTCCTTCGTCTTTGGACCTCCTATATGTGGGACTGGAGTTGGAGAGGTGGACCAGTCTCGTTGCGGGGTCTGCTTCTGACTCTTTGGTATCAGGTACTAATCTATTTAAGCCAGTTTTTTACATCGTTAAAAAAATAACCTGGAAAGGAAAGTGGTATTGGAATGCTTTATTGCCCAAGAGACAATCCGATTAGCGTATGAGGAGGAAACATTAAGTCAAAGGATTACCTAAGATGCAAATGAAACTCGGTTTAGATGGAGGGATGGATAGGTGGCGAAGAAACAGACGTCGACGATCATCACACGGCAACCTGGCGCAATACGTACTCAGCCTGGCCCGCAGACCAAAATTCGGGAGAAGGCGAAAGGCATATAGATTTAGCAAGGGAATTATATGCTGGTCACTCCCAGCTGTTTAATGCTGGGGACTGAACATTGTCCGAAGCACACTCCATTTTGCTCAAACTGTTGTGAATACAGCGCATACAGCTTCTCTGCTGCGTTACACAAATGGCCTTCGCAATTTTCAACTACACAATACCACATCGAAGACTGCCTGGATGACTAAACTTGTCGGAGACTTCTCAGCCACTCCATTTTGCACAAACCTTTTGTTCTGTGGAAGACACGCCGGCCCGATTTCGTGGTAGCCCTTGAGTCAGTTGCGAACAGTGCGCCCCAGAACGCTATGAGCACCTCGGAGTACATGAATTTCATTAAAAGATATTACAGAACCTTGCCTAAGTAGTTTTGCCGCAGGGCCAGACGAACAAGTACTCTGTTGCCAACCTAGGCGTCTGCTGAGACTCTGCCATTTTACGAGTCCGTAACTGTGTGTTGGGCGCCATTTCGGTCCCACATCTAGAAGGGAATCAAGGTAAAAGAGAACCTCTTCTTACCCATTGATTACGGCGACAAACTTGCTTCCACAGAGGGTGTGCGGTGCATCGCGGACGTTCCAATGTAGAATTCGCCTTCATATCCTGTGGACAGACATCTGCCTGAGCAGTGAGAGGCTCGCAACAGTGGACTGTTTTGCCCACTTCTAATTAATCACTTGTACCTGATTTTACCACCAGTGATCCGATCGGCTCCATGCTGCAGGGCTACCGAATTACGATTGATCACGTACCTGTACAGTCTCTCTTAAGCAGACTGTTGGACGAAGTTGAGACAGTCCGAATGACAGTTCTACTGATTAAAGATCGCGAGGTCATTTTTTCCTCCTTTCAGGGAGACAAACCTGCATATTTGCTGATGTAACGGCCTACCATCAACATCGGGCCGGACTGACCACCGCTGGCGCTGTAACTTAAGTCGAAATCTGTGATGGAACTTGCATGTCGTAGAGATCAAGGGGCATGATAGAAGTCCGGTTTTCCGGTCCTTTTCTTGACCTCTGAATGGTAAACAATCTCTCGAGTCTACAGCTAAAGTTAACTTCTAAGTAAAGTTAAAGTTAAAGTTAACTTCTAAGTAAACGCTTCGATGCTTTAGGCAAACAGTTTGCCAAGCGTTAACGCACATTGCTGCTGCTGGTTCTCAAATGTTTGTTTCCCAGATGCAGGTCTACTTACTTTGCAANGAAGCTAACAGTCAGAGACATTCACCTCCTCGTTTCAACGGTGCGTCCTATCGGACGATGTCCAAAGGCAATAAACGAGTGAATGCAGCTTACACGCAACACTTATGGCATCCAGGGGATCTGCCTTCGTAAGCAGTGAGTAAAAAAGAGCAAATTCGGATATGTTTATGCGCATGAGACAGACATACGGCGACAAAAGACATGAAAATCAAAACAACGTATTTGAAACTACATCCCACTGGGACGAACTTCTCCGGATGGGCAAGAAGCAATCCGAGCTATCCTACTGTGTGACCACGAGATGCGACCCCTAATTGCTGCTTACCTATAAAACTCCAATTTTTTTTGAAAAATGTTGTCTCAGGAAACTGCTGCAGCTTCAGTTGAAGGGCCAAATATAGGAATTTTGAAGCTGGCCGGGAGGGCAGATCAACGAACGAAAGAGCAAGCGCGAAGTTTGACCAGACGTGAATCCAAACACGAGAGAACCTACGACGGACCCACACGTAGCCACACCGCAAATCGGAACCGACGAAAGCACAGTCATCAATACTGCTGCCTCAACCACTACTCCGTGTCATAGGAGACACAGAGAAAAGAGCGTTTACTCGGCTCTGGGTAGTACCGGATGATCTCGTTCAGCTAGCAAGATTCCAAATCAAGCCTCGTAGCGTGAGTGTCTTGTTGTTTCTACTGAGGATCCGGGAGTTGAATCCGAGTTAGATCGACCCCACAGTCATCCCTCGCCCACGTCCATGCCCCGGTGGCTAAGTGTGAACGAGATTGCCTGCAGCGACTGCGTGACATAAACCTCCGTTCAACACATACCGCGTCCAGGTATGTTAAAGTCTCATGTAGGCTCGGGACGGCCCGTTTCTAGGGGCAGACTTTCCTGAATAATTAGATACCCACAGTCGAGGTTACGGAGGTGGACAACTCGGGATGCCGTGTACGGTTCCGTTCGGTTTTTATGAAACGGCGGCTTTAACAATAGAAAGCTACTGCAACGACAACAACAACAACAACAACAGCAACAACAACAACAACAACTACTACTACTACTACTAAACACCTACCAGTAAGCCGTTTCCCCTTACCAGACATCTGCTCTAAGAGAATCTAAACGCTACCTCCAGGTATCGAAGCATGCAGGCACAACCGCTGCTGTTTTCTAACGAGTGGTAGAAGTTAGCTGACATTCCCATTTCGTAGATACCATTGGCTTTTACTATATATCTCCTCGACAGTTTGTTTCTGGTCGGCAGAGTGTGTTTTGACCTTGTGTTTTTTCTATGAGCGGCTGATATCTTTGAATGACAGAATGGCGCCTCTGCGCAAAGCCCTGGTTGGTGGAGCGGGTCCCCGGGTCGCCGTTTGTCCCCTCCCTGTCTTACTTGAATCTTCAACCAGTCGGGTCCCGACGAGCCGCTCTGCTGGAGGCTGCGAGGCCCACCAGCTTGCCGATTTGACAAGTGGCGACACCTGTCCCATGGGCCTTGCCTTCGGAGCGATGTTGTTATAAACTGACCACACAGTCGTGCTTTTACTGTAGGACGTTTTAGGAATTCCTGGTTTCGCTTGTCCCCCAAAGGTCTCGCAAAAGCTATGGTTGTTAAAAACATCTACCATCTTGCGTTCATTGAATCCGTAGTTCGGCAGATAATGGTAGTGCAGGTGGCATTATCCGTGACTGGTGTGCTGATCTCCACGCAGTGTAAGAGCTGCCGGCGATGAGGCCTTAGGGATAAAGGACGAAAATTACGGCTAATTTGGGGAGAGATTGACGGCTATAAAGGCGTCTTCACGCCTGCCCGTTTCTTAAACTAACTGGTTCTGCCTGTGGGATGGTGGGCTAACCCCCCAGCTGTTGTCCGAATAATTCGACCAACTGATGTTTACGCGAGTTCTTGTTGCATGTTGTTGAAGAAAGACAGGAGAAAGCCCTTTTGCCCTATAGAAGGCGGATGTATTTTTGGTTTGAAGTTCCTAGACGTCACATAAAGACCCCGCTTTCTCGTCATCCAGGCTGCTTTATGGTAATTTTGTTCTGAGTTACTCTTCAGAGGGAGCAGCTCATGGACAGAAATGCTGCCTGAAATACCTTTCGTAAATTACTTCAATCACACCGTTTAAAGTGGGACAACTGGCCGTGATGGAGGAGAAATTTACTTTGATGTTGGCTCAGTCACTCAGGGGGGGGGGGGGAAGCACTTTCCAAGTTGCCAAATCCTCTAAAGTGTCGATATTGCGTGTTTGCCCAAATGGTTATTGTTAACTTAGATATTGTGGCCCTGTTTTTTTCCACACTGGAGAGAGGGTCGCATGATATATGGGCAATGTCGACTGTTTTTGGCAAAGACGACACATGCAATTTAGTGTTTCTCAGGATGTTTCGGAGGCGTAATACTATCTTAGCACCATATTTCGCATCGTGCAAGCCCACTACATGCCTAGGAATGGTGTGATTCTAGGATTTCTTAATGGGTTGCAACACATTTTGCGTCTAAATTGTTAGAACAATAGGACCCAAGGGCATGCCAGACCGTACCGACATCATAGCAGTGGTATAGAGTGCCGCCACCAAACAGGGGAGAGTAAATTTGCATGCGCATACCTTCGAGGAGATATCTGATGCTACTCGGTGGCTTTTCTATCTCCCCAACTACAGTTGCTTGCCAGGGGAGCATATACAGTGCGTGACCGATCTCATGAAATGTTGGCCGGAATTCTGAAATGCGTTTTTAATTAGGAAGGATTACTTGGGCGGATTTCTAATGCTGATTATCCTGCGGCATAATCCTATAAAATTTCAGACTCGGCAGTATGTCGACTTTTGAATGGACTTCTTTTCGACTTCCTGTAGGAACCGTACTCGATAAAGCATGACTGCTTTTCGATGGTCTTATAAATTCAAATATAATTGATAAAAAACATGGACAAAAATGCTTTCTTTTACTCATTTGATAGAGAATCGCGTCATCTTTACATCGTATACTTGAAGATTGAGTATAATTATGGGTAACAATCGGGAGATGGCACCCAAAAAAATCCGTTACCTAGAAATAATCCCTTTAACAGTAGCCTCAAACGCTTTCAGGCAATATCAGCAGCCTACTTTCATACACTACTTGGACTTTCCCTGACGGCCTAACATGGGCCGGCCGAACGAACATCGCAGGAGGTTACATGGACGATGGTCGCTGTTACCCAACCTTCCCTATCGTTACAAACGTACACCTGAATATACGGCGTGCATTCGCATTATGGCAGTTTATTACATAACAAAAACACTTTTAAAAAGGATAAGTCTGCACCACATAGGACGGGAACAGTTCCCAGGAATCTGTCAAAGACATGGCATTGAGGCCAAACCAAAGACGATACTGTACTTCGTCTATGTGAGCCCACACAGCTCGACCACATACAGGGCCTCCCTCGTAGAGTTTCCTTTTCAGTCTACTCCAGTATGCCTCAATGGCATTGGTGTGCCGTCCGGTGATAGGCTCCTTGAGGTTGTTTGAGTGGTTAACAGAGAAATCTAGATAACCTTCTGATGGAAGACGATTATACGCCTTCCACTCGTCCGTTACTACTATACTGCCTTTGGCGGCCCATTTTGTAATAATGGAACGGAGAGCGGGCCAACTTCGATCATTCACCTGTTCAAATAAGGCTTTCTGTCAGCTAGTATCCTACATCCCTACCAGCCACCACCCATAAAACCCCTCTTACCACCTGTCCTGTAAGACAGGCTGCTTTGGTTAGGCGGATTTCTTTGGGTGCCATCTCCCCATTGTTACCTAAATAGGTTTTAAAAAATTTCTATGAGATTTTTTAAGATCGCGCAATGTCCATTCACACAGCATCGTACCTGTCCGCTTACCACTGCTCCTCATGAAATGGACAACATAGACCGCATCCATTACAAAATTGTAAGGACTCTTTATGATATCTATTTAAAGGGATGGAAGAATGTATGAATTTACATACACGGAACGCATACACCTTGTAGACTGAAATCACTAAGCACAAGTGCAACGGCTGATTAGGCACCTAAATTATTCAGGAATTGGAAACCTTTTTAAAAACCTAATTATTCACCTTCTTCAAGTATACAGTATAGAGATTACGTGATCCTCTATCAAATGAGTAAAAGAAAGCATTCTTTATCCATGTTTTTTTTTACGAATTATGTTTGCATTTATAAGACCATCGAAAATCAATGCGAAAAATAAATGCTGCTTAAGTAGTCATGCTTTATCGAGTACGGTTTCTATAGGAAGTCGAAAAGAAGTGCATTCGAAGGTCGATATCCTGCTGAGTCTGAAATATTAAAGGATTATGCCGCGAGATAGTCAGCATTAGAAATCCACCTAAGTAATTCTTCCTAATTGAAAACGTATTTCAGACTTTGGGTCTCGCACTGTACGGTTGAACTGCCACACCTCCCCTCTGAAATAGTCCTGCAGACAGCCGTTAGTGCGGTTTTTTTAGGCCGTGTCGTTTCCTTAACTTTTGTATCACAATAAGCTCTTAGCAATAAAACATCTTCCTCTGGCATCTTAGTGATACCTACCTCCCAATATCTCCTGATCCTTCCCCCCAACAACCCTTTAGTGGAGTAAAAACACAAATGTATTAGACTCGGCTTTCTATTACTCAACCGTTGTATTTGCTATTACTGCCTGAAAAGTCAATTTGTGCTAAAAAAGGTTACATATATATAACCGCCCACGAAGGAACCAAAGCCAATCCCCAGCCAGAAGGCAGGTCCGAGTTCGTGCGTCAGGCATATAACACAAGACGGGCGGCGAGGCAGAACAATTTCGAGCAAGCAGGAACAGACACCCCACCACTCTGATGATGGAAATGAGGAAGTTTCCAAAACGTCAGCACCAATACACTGTGGTCCATGCAATCGCCCCTTTTTCTTCCTTGTCTTCTTTTGGGGATGATGAACGGGATAATTTATCAGGACCTCGAATCTTTACTTATGTTGATATATATATATATATATATATTCCTGATTGATAAATACCCGATCTGCAGCGACAGAGAATGACAGGTGGCGAGGCATTGATGAACTTCGGTTCGATGGAGTGCTTATGACCCATCTGGTAGGCCTCAGTGGTGGACCGACTGCGCCAGGTGCGTCTGTGCGCATGTTTGTGTTTCTGGTCTCAGCTGCTGGTGTTCAGGGTTATGATTGGCTGAATGAAGGCAGAATATGCCCGAAACAGTGCTGTATCAATCTACCCGCATTCTCTGTCGTCCCTCCTCGCTGCTATTATGAGTTGGCCGACTTCGGCCTGGTAATTGGTTGCCTGTTCGTGACCTTTGCCACACATACGGAGCTTGTTTGCTTTGTGAAGCCAATAGATTGGTGTGCGCCCATTCCTGATTGATATATATGTATATATATATATATATATATATATACCTGGACGCCCAGGAAGGTCGGTCTCAGTCTCTCCTCGCATTAATAAACTGTTTGGGAATCTCAGACAGTGCCTGACATTGGGTGATGAACTTCGTCTACTTGTGGCACACGCACATACGATGGTGGTTAAGGGCTCATGCAGACGTACCACACAGCTCGATCTCACGCATGCTGTCGTGAGCCACCCCAATTTTTGATTCATCCCGACAAATCCCATTCCGAGTGAGGCGCCTAGCTATGAGTGAGCTCAATCGCATTG
>CACRXP010000327.1:366538-397390 GCA_902702965.1 Spirometra erinaceieuropaei | reverse complement strand
AGAAGACGATAATCTATTGGCTTCTCTGGTTTTTCATCACGGCGTTCACAAGGAGACAACTAGCAGCTCGCCGAAAGTCTGTAGCATTGGGGGCATTAATCGCCGTTACCCAAAGGTTTCATCTCACAGGGACCACACTTCGTCACACGTTGGACGAGTTTATTTTTTCAATTCATATGGTCGCCTTCCCATGTGTCGGTACAGCGAAAACCATAGGGGCAGTCGAGATTTATAGTTCCTAGTTCATGACTGAGGCGTACTGAGGAACCATTTTGATTTCAGCTGTAAAATCCACAAAACGAAAGATAATACAGTCTTGCCAACGGTGGCATCCGAGGTTTTGTTGCCGCTAGAAGTGTTTTTCCGTACAACCCCGCCCTGGCCGGAAGCCACATTGGTCGTTTCCGTTCTGTTCGTCGTAATGCAAACGCACCCAGTTAGAGGAAGCCACTATGAAGTCTTTAGCAGTGGTATCCCCATTAGCTCTTACGTTATTCTGTTGCCGTTTGTGAAAATTTACGGGATGCCATTTACAGGCTTTCTCTAGAAGGCAAACTTCACTGGATTCAGAAGCTGTCCTAAATGTTCTGTCTGGTGGCGATGCTATCACCACACTGGTTGTACCTGATTACCTAGGCAGATGGGTTACACGGCGGCTCCATCCTCTAAGTCAGGTACAACCCCCTAATACAACCGTTTGGTGAAACGTATTCAAAGTCTTTGGAAGTTTTGATCCAGGACTCGCTGCAGCCAAATTGCACAAAGTGCGGGGTTTCCAGGCGCAGCGGTAAAGAGCTCACCTCAGATACATAGCTTCCTCGTCCTGACATTTTGGTCTCCGCAGGCGGCCACATATCCAGGGCATGTCTGACTACTCTATGGAGTTGTGCAAAACTCCTCGTAAATCTTTTGGTACTTTTCAACTATCACAGGGGCGTTGATGAGGACATCGCGAAGACTGCACAAGTATAACGAAGAGACGAGTCCCCGGAAGTAGTCTTGAAGAAGGAGACATGATCGCTGCGACAAGAGCTTTATTAGACTGACCTTTCGGACTCCTGCTCGAATCCATCATCAGAGACAACAGCAGATACGGGTGATTCACGCACAAGGGGCTGAAATAACAAGTGCAGTGAACTCCCCATTCCATACTCGGTGTTAAGACTTCGCCTAGGCGGGGTAATTGGCCACGCGGGGAGCGCACAGGTTAACACTTTTCCCAACACCGGGGTCAGCGCATCAGATGGTCGAGCAATCATCACATTAACATCCAACGCAAGTGATGAAATTGCAGAAATTAACGACGTGAATGTCGGCCGTCACAGCACGTGCAACGATCTCTGATGAAGGGGAGAGCCGCGAATGATCATAGGTATGCGGTAGCATGGCGACTTCATCTTGTAAATACAGCGGCCCCTTGTGCGTGAATCACCCGTATCTGCTGTTGTATCTGATGATTGATTCGAGCAGGAATCCGAAACATCAGGCTAATAAAGCTCTTGTCCCAGCGATCATGTCTTCATCTTCAAGACTGCACAAGTGTTCATGAATGTAAGACGGCGCGTTTCCGGGCAGAGAAGAGAGGACGAGATCTCAGGTTCTGAACGCACTGGTGTAGCCTTGGTGTTAACGCTTCCCACCACACAAGCGGAAGTTCTGACCTGATCTTTCGAAGCAATTACGACAGTAGGTTGACGCAATATTTCGTCGGAGATACCGCCGTGGTGGCGGTGTATGCACTTCTCAGCCCCTGGCATCTTAGTGTCATACAAGCCGTGATGTAGCAGCGCAGCTCAAAGCCACAGGCAACGTTTGTATAGCTAGGCTGTGCGTTTTCAATGCAAGAAAACTTATCACCTTGCAGTACCGACTATGCAGTCTCCTCTTCTCTGCAAGCCGACCAGGAAGAGGTCCGCAAGCATCAGTTACTGGGGGTTTCGTAGTCGCTTTTTGAAAGCCTCTTTTTGCCGGAAGGTCAGGGGCTTGATATAAGTTGTGTTGGTTTTCTTGTAGTTGAGTTTGCTCTTCTATCAGAGACATTTCACCGAGACCTTTTACTGGTAATTCAGCAAATGAGACAATCATTTGCCATTAAAAATTGCCGCAACATACCTCTGCATTGCAGTCGTATGGCCGTTGGTGGAATCACAGTGCCAGCCAAAACTATCTCCTATTGCCGACTAATTTTACTTACCCCTAAACATGCGAACCGTTCTTTTTGACTAGACTTCAATGCGTCACACTCCTTTCTGCAGGTGATCCCACGTCGCACTGCACGAGTTTGCACGCAATCACTCGCCTGCGCAACACCTTAGAAACTACTCTTCGTTCCTCACCGGCCTCAGATCATCTGACTCGTTTTGAGTCAACCCTACCCTCTATCGTATGCACTCTGGCGCCCTCTTTTTGGGTGGACCATTTGCGCACCCTGCTCTGGTCGGCCTACATGGCCTTCGAGTGGACCGCGACTGCGGCCACCGCCGCCGGACATCCGGCAACCGGCACAACTGCCTCATCCGCCCTCTTTGGGGCAGCCTTCTCTGGCGAGGCCCAACAGGTCATCACCAGCCCCTCCTCCGACGCACACAGGCGACAGCGCGCTGCGGTGAAGGCCATATTTTACCGCGCCATCGAGGACCTGCCGTGGGCCAAGGTTTGTTTCTCTTTCCTTTGCTTACCTGGCCCTCTCCCCCCCTCCCGGTCTTTGCTCCCTGACCATCGACCATTAAAAGCCATAAAAATCTGATGTGGTCATGCCGTGTAATTGGAGGGTAGGCGCGACTGTGCAAGAGTATTGTGTATCGCCCAGTCTGTCGCATCCTCTCGACATCATAAGGAGGCGTAAAAATAGCCCGTTGCACGGGTGGGGATGGTACTTTAAAGGAGGAGTGCTCACAATGGTGCGTGCTATCACTCCGCCGACAGCGAAGAACGGGGAAGTCGTGAGGCCGGTGGCTGGGCTCCGTTCGCAACGCACCTCTTCCTGACTGAGCCATTTACTGGTTCTCACGACTACCATAACAAATGTCGTAATTGATTAAACATGCTTCTGCTTTACTGATGAAAAAGGGACGATCGCAAAGTTTATTCGGGACTCTCAAGCAAAATAAGAACTGTTAGGGTGACGCGTCCCGCAAGAGCAAATACCAGCGACCCAGAACTTGATAATCCCTAATTAGATAGTCTTGAAAGCCAGCAGATAACATGTGTTCATTTAAATGATTCACAATTTGCCCGCCCTCACCTCTATCATTTCTCAATCAGATGAACAAAGGTTTTCACCCATTGTATTCCGGTGAGCCTCCTTGATCCGTTGTAGCAGGTGGGCCACATTTTATACAATATCACCTGCCGGTATTAGCGTTGAACTCCCGACTGCCTGGGCACTGCACGTGCCAAAAATTGACTTTGTATTTCGACTACGAGGCGCATTTGCGGATGCAACTGTCTGCCGAGAAACATTATGGGAAAAGACGAAAACGTCTAGGATGAGAACTTCTGTCTTATTTCCGTCGTCGGCTAACCATGACCGAACGCCAGATCGAGCAGATCTGATTCCGGCCCCGGTTGGTCACTGAGTCAAATCTCTACTCCCTAAGCCTTAGGTAATGCTCACCGATGTAGTTGGATTACAAGAACGGATACGGGTGCCATATGGACGGTCTTCCTAGTTTTTCAGATTACTTGAGCCTTTGGATGACTATCACACACCGCATTTTCTGTTGAAGTCCGCTTGCGCCTGCAATACAAAACATCATGAGTCGCGCATTTCCTGAGGTGCAAATTTTTTAGGGGGACTTTGTTCCATGCATAGCCCTTCTTTGTCTGACAGTCGGTTGTCCCCACTTTCCAAAAATCACTTACTTTGTTCGACTCGCAATCGCCTTAGTTCATTTTTGGGGACGTTTCCGAAAATACCTGACAATAAAACCAGGCTGCTTATGTTTTAAGTCACTTGTTGCATTTTTGTTTATCTCTGTCATGTAAGATTGCTCTTGAAATACGATTGTTCTCTCGAAAACGCTACTGCTCTTTTCACAAACGAACGTCTATGATTTAAAAAGCAGTCTTGCGTCGTTTTTTCCCAAGAGTCGCCGTTCAGCTCTGGAAAATTGGTTTTAACCGTTTTTTTTCTGCCTGAATACGCCTCCCACGCCAACTAATGCACGTGCCGCGGTGGGAGAGCATGCAGGAGCTACTTTTCAAATTTCCGGCCTATTAAGGTTGCTGTTTTTGTTTTTGGTAATATGATCACGTGCACATTGAACGCGACGGCCTTGCGTGCATTGTGCATTTTTTAGGCGCCGTTTAGATGCTAGGGAAGATGCCTTTTCAGCCTTTTGTGGGGCATTTCTGAATATTCCTGCTGATTTTATCTTTGCTTATTGCGTCCACGGTCACTGTCTAGCCGAAATGTTACAAATTGCTCTGTTTAAAACGTTTAACTCACTCCTTTTTATCGTCCCGTTGTTCCCGATTTTTTTTAGAATACAGCCTGAAAATTCGGTCGGTTCTACTACGAAAGCAGGGTTCCCCGAGGGATTTTCCTCTGAGCTTTAATTATCTGAGTCTTTGTAACTATTTACAAAAGGTGGCAAAATGTAACACAAATTGCCGTATTAGACATCGGCCGCTTTCCGAAAAATGGATTAAAGTTAACGTAGACATACATTTTTCGTAACACTTACAGGCGGACGTGTAAGCCAGCTGTTTTTTTCAGATGCTTCCTCTATTGGGAACTACTTCATTTCGTTCGTTCGCTAAGTTCACTTTGATGAAGCCCAGCGAGGAAACTAAATCACTTCTTCAAAAGAAGACGAAAGCATGGTCACTGGAACGGTAGCTTTATTGGTCTGGGATGCTCATATTCTCATCCATTCGTAAATCACTTCTCCGCAATCTGCTCTGAAAGGGAGGAAATGTGGACTTATTCCTCATACCGATGTCCTAAGTTCAACTCTTGTTCTCAGCATCTATCCCATATTGGAGGCAATCCAACTTTGATGGGATAGTCATATCGTCAGAATTTCAAGTGGATCCCTCTCCAAAGCGCTTATTCAGTAGCCTCGTTTCCTCCGGCACTTATAAGTACAGAGCACAGAAACAACGGCAAAGGTACACCCATTATGATCCGGTAAACTTAGCCAGGACCCCTTAAGGAAATTGTGTCAGATTGACAGGCAAAGCGAGCTGATGTTTAAACTGAATCCACATTCCTTGAGGCCGACCACATAGGGGAGTTTTTTTATAGAAGTCACAAGAACGTAGGACGGGAATGCTGAGAAACAAGGGTGTCAACGCCCGATCCCTTAATACGCGCGCTCATGGCTTGCAGTGGCCTTGTAAAACACCGCAAAAGTAGATACAGAAATGATGTTGATACTGCGTCAAGGAGCATACATGCGATACTACAGTAGGTGGGCTAACTCATGAAATCTCAACAGAAATTCCGAAATGCGTTTTCGTTTCGAAAAGATTAATTAAGTAGGCTTGTAAAACCAATCAACGTGCAGCATGATTCTATAATAATTCAGTTACCCCAGGACGCCGGCTTTCGAACAAACTTCCTTTCGGCTGCATCCACAAACCATACTCCGTATAAACGACTACTTAAGTAGCAGGAATTTTTTCACTAATTTTCGATGCCCTTAAATAGTCAATTATATTTCATGGAAAACATGCATAAAAATATTCATTCTTTTTTTTCATTCGGTAGAAAAGTACGTCTTCTTTCAATTTTACACTTGAAGGAAGGGTATAATTCGGTTTTCTAAAACTTCCAGTTCCCGAATAATTTTGAGCTCGACCTGCCGTTACACTTGCATTCAGGGTTCCCAAATTACAAGCCGTATAATTTTCGCGTACGGAGAACCATAAATTTCTCTACCATATGGGGTTCATAAAATTCAGCAGTGAATCTGAGCCACATTGCTAACTTTACAAGCCACATTGGTAAATGCAGAGACATGACGTTTTCTGAAGGGCCACTTCATGGTATTAAAAAATCTCACAATGAGAAACTTTCTTAAAACCGAATTATACCCTCCCTTCGAGTATAAAATTGGAATACGTAATTTTGTACCGAATGAGCTAGCGAATTAATATTTTTATGCATGTTTTCCTTGAAATATAGTTGAATCTTTAAGGGCATCGAAAATTAATGGGGAAATGCCTGCTACTTAAGTAGTAATTTTCTACGGAGTATGGTTTTAAGATGCAGCCGGAAGGAAGTTTGTTCGAAAGCCGGCTTTCTGGGGTAACTGAATTATTATAGAATTATGCTGCACGATGATTGGTTTTACAACCCTACTTAATTAATCTTTTCGAAACGAAAACGCATTTCGGAATTTCTGTTGAGATTTCATGAGCTAGCCCACTTACTGTATATTCGACACACTATGCGACGTCCATTCACGTAAAAGACTAACCAACGAGCGGACGCCAGCGACTGTGGCACAGCGGGTGGAATGTTTGATGTGCACGTCTGCGAAACCTGAGCCAACACATTCTGCTTCCACTCATCACTTCGTCGTCTGCCACAATGTCCTTACGTTACCTGTCTCACCTGCCGGATTTCCAGGCAAATTCTAACCATCTACAGGGAATGTCTCCGGCTCCAAAAGAACGTCATCGACAGTAGTTCAGCCGTCTGGGGGCTACCTCACACACTCGTCATCAAAACCTTTCGTACAAACCGCACGCACCCAATCTGATTGTGATTGCTATCATTGATTGCTGTGCGCAAAGTCCTATCATATGTAATTTCAACCTCTGGTAACAGATGCTTTTTGACTTGTGGACCACTTCTGTCCTGACGCGTATTGTAGTACAGTGATTATAAGTGTCAGTAAAATTGTAAAGTTAAGAACCCTCTGAAAAGCAGCCACATATTACTGACATTTACGTTTATGAGCTCGTTGTACCCTGTTAAAGATGCTGAATTACCTCGTGGGCTGGGGACAAAGTGGGCGGCGCCTTACATAAAAACCCACCTGGCCTCATTCCACTGACTAACATGCAACTTGGGCGGAACTAAGAATTACCTACCGCCTCTAGCTTCGTTTATCGAGGTCAGCCTGTCGGACACGGGAGTTGACGTCCCTTCGATGGTGTAGCTGACTTGGTAAGGACCATCCTCTCTGCACTGTTCTTCGATGAAACGACGGCGGCGTTTTGTATACCGTGCTCAGTATTGCAGTCAAACACCGATCTCTTAACGATCCAGAAGGTACAGCCACCTTATTCCGGAGTGCTCGTGGCGAATGCATTTTAAAGACTCATTATATGAGGTTAACCGGGTCTCAACTTGGGAGATTTCGTCATCGCTGATTTAGAATTATCTAAGCCCTGGAGATTTCGTGAAATATTGGTTTGCTTAGAAATGAAGGATTTCAAGGAGACAAGTGCTTTTAATGACTGGCTTGCCAAGCAACTGGTTTTGTTGGGTGCTTGCTTCACCAAAAATTGCATGAAATTTTGAATAAGAACGTGTTTTCCATTAGAGGTAGTCTAAATTGTTAAACCACTAGAACTGACTTTTACTGCAACAAATGGAAATATAAAACTGACAGTCAATACACAGGTGTCCTCTGACGACAGGAAACTCCCGACCAGAGCCGTGCCAGCTGATGGTGTGATTGATCAGTATTTTATCACTGACTCACAAGACGCTCAATTTTACCGAATTCGCCATGACATATGCCTTATATATGGGAGACAAATATTGCTTTTTAATAGAGCGATCGTGATTGTGATTTTCATCTTGCCCTTGTCTGTTATAGTAAATGAATTCTTACTGCCGACATAATTTTGAATGTGTTTCCCAGGTTGCCAGCCTTTTGCAATTTGACATTTTCGTGAATTTTTTATTGTTTGCCGCCGTCTGATTGGTACAATAGCGATAGTGGTGAACCCACCTCCGTAGTCAGTCGTCGTGTTCTGGATGTCTGAAACGTCAGCCATTTAAAAGTTTCGTCTCGGAGGTCTCTTCCTTACCCAAATTTTATCATTCGGGACCCTTATCTTTGCTTACCCGAGAAAACATCTAACCAGCTAGGGTATGCACATCCCGTTATAGCTAACCGAGCCATCGGTTTTGCGCACTGTAGTCCAATTGTTGGGTCTTTTTTGCGCACTTTGCCACTCATCTCGCAGTCCCTTAGTGCCTCTCAGTGGTTAAAAAGTGTAAGACGTCAGTTTTGACAGGTGACATCCTCAGTAGCTGCATTGCTCCACTCGGAAACGAACCCACTCACCCCAACCTTCCTCCCATTCGAGCCAGAACTCGAGCATATGGCATGCCTCCTGTGATGGGTCCTCTTGGGGATGATTTGGCGGCGGTGGATTGGCACGGACCGTCTTTTATCCCTCCTTTTTAGTCCCTTCTCCTATCAGATAAAGGCAGGTCTGAACGTAGGCAAATTATCGTTTGGAAATCTCGTAAACATTCCAGTCTCTTTGCTTTCCACTCAGCCGATTTTTCAACAAGCAGAAACTTAGTGTATGCACGTGCCTGCCTTTGCCAAACTGTTGTCTTAGGAATGTTTTCGCGTAGCACGTCCTCTTTTGCCTAAGTCCGTTTCGGAGATGAGGGAAAACAGTAAAACTAAAAGCTTGTGTAACTAGCATGTCACGATTTTATGTACAGTTTGTTCGTCTCTCCTAATGTCGCTCACACAGTTATATGCTTGGGTTAATCAAGTTGACACAGACCACGCCTCCTACTGACTTCCTCTATAACTGCAGACTACAATTTAGCTTCTTTTTAAAATCAAGCCTTCCTCGCGGGCTTGCAACTGACCAATCTTTCCGTATAACAATGCGATACACAAGCAGAATGTGGTTTATTTTCCTCGTAAGTCTAGAGTATTTGCCTTCCTTTGGGCTTTTAATTCACCGATTTTTTTAGTCCGCGCACAGTAGATATCCTAAATCACGAAACACTGACCGAGGTAGAGGGGAGGGGTGGGAGAGCGTCCGGGAAGGTTTATAGAGTACTGTTTCGGGCTTATTCTGCCTTTATTCGGCCAATCAGCTGGACCAAGAAACACAAACATGCACTCATAAACCTGGCGCAGATAGTCCACAGACGGCGTCCAGTAGACGGGTCATGAGGACTTCACCGAACTGAGGTTCATCAGTGCCTCGCCACCTGCAGCTGCAGGTCAGGTGTCTATGCCATCAGGAATGGGTGCACACAGTAACACCGAAACAGTACTCTACACACGTTCTTTGTCGTCTTTCCCCTCGGCTCGTGGTCGACTTCGGCCCGTTCGTCACATTTGCCACCCCCACGTAGCTTGTATGTTTTCTGGAAGCCGATAGATCGGTGTGCGCCCAGTCCTGACTACTAGCTGGACTTTTTAAATGAACCTTCATTTTGAAATCAATAGCCTCGGGCGGGGCTGTACTGACGATCGAAAGGAAACGATACGCCAACTAACTATTTGTATGATAGGTTGCTGACTCTTTGGCGAGCTTATTCCCATTCACCTGCAGCAGTGAATTCTGTTAAAAATGCACTACCGTAGGCAGTGCATTTTCCATTTATCCGCGATGCTGCTTTTCACCCAGTCATACTGTGCATTGGTAAGAATAGAAAGCGAACGCAAGCTATTAATCTCCTACTGTTATTTGTCGAACATAATGTCTTCTTCAAATTTTGTTATCGAAGGTGGCTGAGTTTTTTCGACTTTGATGA
Source organism: Spirometra erinaceieuropaei (assembly GCA_902702965.1). NCBI lineage: Eukaryota > Metazoa > Platyhelminthes > Cestoda > Diphyllobothriidea > Diphyllobothriidae > Spirometra > Spirometra erinaceieuropaei. Next base: position 387,690 of record CACRXP010000327.1, on the reverse strand, counting down.
ATTTGCAACTTGATGCGCACTTGATGACAGCTAGCGTTTTCATTTGCGCCCTAGTTTTCTGCACTTCGAGCCATATACTTTCCTCCAAGCAGAATCGTACACCTCCTTACGACTTTTTTTTAATGAACAGGCCTCCCGGCGCTCGTAAAGTAACGCAACACTAAACGCTGTCTGCCGCGCATAAAACGTGGCGACCGAAATTACAATAGTCCGTCCAGGCCAACATCGAACGTTGTGCGTTGTACGTTCTAGCTTAAGGCTTTCCGAAAAAAGACACTTCAACGCGCAGAATTTTCCAGCGGCCCCCTCATCGACAAAAGCCATACAATTTTGGGCGGAAGTCGGCGTTGCTTTCTATTCAGGCAATTTCCTACATTAATATCTGTCACGGACCACGCCTGCGCAGTATTGCGTGTTTCTCTAGTAGGCAGCATTAATCTAAACGAGGTCTTCTTACCGAAGCAACCGTCCCCAAACATGAAATTTAATTTTTTTCACTCCGACAAAATCAAGTTAGGCAAGATGTTCAGAATCACATTACTCTTAGAAGAGGCGAAGCTTGTTCTTCTTTTTACAGGTTTTACTTGTGCATCGGTGTAATTTTATGCCCTAAAACGCTACTAACGTCAACAGGCAGTGCGTTATTTTATTGCACCCATAATTTCCATACACGGAGCCCAAAAGTAAGCAAGGACAACAAAAGCTGTTGTAAAATAAGGAGATACGCAGGTTATTTCGATTTCGGCGGAGAAATTATCGATCTCTGCCAGGGAAGTACAGTAGTGGTTAAAAGGTTCCAGCCCTTTCCCTTGAATCTGCCCTGGGTCTTCATAAGCCAAATACCCTAGGAAAACGATCTTGAGGAGACAATCTGCTAGAGATTCATTTTATTTGATCAAAAACATATTCCTCACAAGCGTTCATTTTCTCCAGTGATTAGGTTTCGTGCTTGGGTGAGTCTCCAAGTGCGACCCAAACAACCATATGCGTAAAGGGAACGCTCGAGAATCCAATACTTAGATAAAAGCTTCTCAGAAATTTCTTATTTTGGGGGTTTTGCTAACCGTAAAATGTAGAAACGATCCTTTTGGGCAGTCCATCGAGAGGACCTTTCAAGGATGCTTTGAAACTCAGCAGATTCCACCTTCGACAGAAAGTATGCGGTAATTTTACGAAAGAGGAATTCTCCTGATAAGCAAAAGGTCGCAGGAGTATGATTGCATCTGCTAATTATATTCTGGCTTCATAATCACTGACTGGTTTCTTGACATGAGACCTTATGAGAACGTTTCATCCCGTGACTTTTCCGTCTGAAGAAATCAGACGAAAACCCCCTCGCCTTAGTCAACCACATCTCGACAAATCTGCGTTGTATCATCGTAACACTCTTGTGGAGCGCACAATCAAACACCAAGCAGTTGACTGGCTTCCGTGCTGCATATTTCACTAATTTTTGGAGGATATTTTCTCCGAGGACTATTCAAAGCGGTTTTTGAATGTTGTATCTATGCTGTCCAATCTACTCACACTTAACATTTTCGGTCTTCAAAAGACAATTCGGTGAACATGCATCTGTTTTTGGGTAAATCCTCTCTAGACTGGTACGTTTATATTGCTATTGTACAGGTCTGAAGATAATTTATCGAAGGTGGACATATGCTCAACAAATTTCTTCTCGAAGTTTTCAATGGACATTTTCAGTTTTCTTAAGAAAAAGGCTTATTTCTAACCATTCTAATATTATTTTTAGTGTTTTTGTGCTCCCATTTAACTGAAGGACTTTATTACTTGGGCATATTTTTCTACGAATTTGGACCGGCTTGCGTTTGATTACACATATTTCCTGAGTCAAAGCACCGACGTAGCGTTAAAATCAGTACCTATAAATGTGCAGTTGTGAGGTTATAAGAATGAAGGTGTATCTAAGAGTCTCAAACGTTCTCTCTTACTTCAACCGCAGACCTTCCCGACATCCTAATTTCCCACAGTGAATGGTGCATACCTAATATCCGATGGACCAACAAATTTATGTATGGACCGATATTAATGAAAAAGTACGAATCGCTTTCAAGCTTGATTCACAAGGGCAGCTGAAGTGCCTCTCAGCCATCAAGAACCATAATTATACCTTACTCAAATTACCTTGACACTAATCTCTACGTTAATCACTTTCACAGACTCAGTTAAACAAAATTCTCTCTCTCTCTCTCTCTCTCTCCTCTCTCTCTCTCTCTCTCTCTCTCTCTCTCTCTCTCTCTCGACACTGCGTTGAAATACCCAGCCAACACTGCATGAGTCTCCGCGACGCTGTTTAAACAACTTTTTTGTCGGACGCAATGATTACCATGGGGGCAGACGCAGCTACTGATAGACGCTGCCTCATGCCTGCTGTTAGCACACCTGTCAGAGTTAAAATTAGCTTATTTTGCGAACACAGTCTTCAACTACTTGCGATTCACTCGGAAGGGTAAACTAAACTCGCCGACTGAGCAGTTGTGCATAGTGCGCCCTTCTCCCCCATAGCACCGAATCCCAAATCCTGATGCAATTCGGCCTAAACAGTTTTTAAGGAAAGATGTGTGCTTTCAAGTTAGCCTACTTACTCATGCCCAAAATTTTCTTTTTGAAGTAGAGCTTTGTAAAATCCAAATACCCTCTGAAGGTAAGTGAACTGCGCGTGCTGAGTCAGGAAGGAAATAGGTAAGGCGTATCCCGGCTTGTTCCCAGTAAATTTGAGTTTATCGGATTATCGACATAAAAAATAGACTTGTGAGTGAACTACAAGGGGAGAACTGCTGAAGGACCATAGTGCCAAGTGGGTGGAGTCGAAAAGAGGAATAGGCTGAAGCAGTGGACGCAGGGGGGAGAACCTCCATCATGACTGTCATTCAGCATAACAGTGAGAAGACAACGTGGAGATTGCACCTGAAAGAACATTGTCCAAGTCTTCTAAATATGCGCCAAGGACGAGGAAAGTGTCACAGGAGTGAGTTGTTGATGGCCAGATATTTTGAATGATCGGGGTACATATATGGACGCGGTGTTTGAATAGCTTAACGCTGCAACTAAAGGAGATTGCTGGTCCAGTCGGCTGCGGCTTAAATGATCCTCCGCTTGACTCAGCGTATCAGGTTATCTCTTATGACTTCGTTATGGTGCATCATTTCCTACCGAAGTGCTCCAAAATCTTCTGTGCAGCTCCGCACTGGACGTTTTCAGGATGAATAGATGAAGACTCTGAAGCAGAATCGTAGGCATATCTTAGAGGTATCTAAGGCCACATTTTGACTCACTTGACGTTGGGATCATCGCCTTTGTCCTCGGGAAAATTAAGTCCAATCTACGGTTTTCCCTCCCTTATATTACTCGAGTCGTCAGTGACTTAAGTAACCTAGTAATATTTTTTACCGTTAACTGCATCCTTCAGTAAATTCGACTACCCGGAAATGCCTTCCTTTTGTTTTTTGATGATTTCGGGCATTTTCAATTTTTTTCCTCCATTTTGACTTAATTGTGAAAATCGGCGCCTCGGTGGGGTTCGAACTACGTGAGCCTGGTAGTCATCTGGTTGATTCTCGATCGATTACTTGGGAAATCCTGCTTGGGCAGTCAGCTTACCATATCGGATTCGGTGGATTCCAGACTTTGCAGTAGGTTGGGCGGGTAACATGACCCAAATGTGATTAAATGCACGGCGCTCGGTGGGGCCTCTTAGCCCATGTGGTTAGAGCGTTGACTGTACTAGAGCGTCCTCCTTGCTGTCGTCTTCGCCGAGTTTTTCTCAGTTGGGTCAAAGTAAATTTGTCAACATCTGTCAAAACACCTATTAGTCCCTTTTTACGCGTCAATTAAATGTTTGGTAAAGTGGTATCCATAGCTTAAGCTACCGCAGAACTCACCTCGTTCTACAAGCTTACGCAACCGATGCTCTCAGCCCTTAAACGTCTTCGCTGCTTTTTTCCTAGCCTAAGTAAATCCTTTTTTCTATCCTAAACGGTCCTGCGAGTGAACGCTCACAAGCTCGGCCTTACTGGTCGCATTGAATGAGGCAACGGAATCTGTTTTCATCAGTGGACCGTAAGCTGCTCGTTGTCTCACCCCCTGTTTACGCTGCCAAACGAACTACTGCGTCCGACTTCGACCAGGAACGCTCCCTCTCTCTCCCTCTCTTTCACCGACACACACACACACACACACACACTGATACTAATCAGACTGTTTTGTACCGTCTCGCTGCTTCAAACGGTGTCTGCCTGCGGGTCGGTTAAGTGGAAAAAAACCGACGAACCGCTTTTTTCAAGGGGAAAGGAAAATCACGAATTCTGTCTACTATATTTTAGATGGGTACGGCACTGCCGATAGCAACGCACGCCTCACTACATATGACGCTACAAGGGCCGCCGAGGCCCTAACGACTTTGGATGTTGGCCGACACTCTTGGTGTCGGGAAAACCTTCCTGATGCGAACGGATGTTCGTATAGAGCAGTCGTTTCCTCCCTCCTTTCGGAGTACACTCACTTCGCTGTACACAAATAATCGCCCTGTTGGTGTCCTATCAAGTCATTTATCGCTCTTGGCACTAGCTCTGCCGGATGTGAAGCAAACTTTACGCGGAACTGCACAGTCCTGCTTACAAGGTTTACCGACTATTTGAATGCCGCGCATCATCACAAATGGCCCCGCAGGCCCAACCATATTGCACAAATAATGGCCTCCAGTCGTCCAGTTGCTTCTTTTATCTAGGGCTGCCGGACAGTGCTTACGCAGGGTCACTTGTTGGGGGGGAGGGAGGGGGGTTATTTTTTGTGATGTCTGAATTCAAAGGTAGATGTCTCCACCCAACTTCTTACACCAGTTTCACGTTCCGGAGTTCTGCCGCAAAGACAAAAACTGACTCCTCTGGGTTTAACTGCATGATTGCAGACCGCTTTTTCCAAGTCACAGTGAAACTGATTTACTACAAAACAGTCAACCTTTAGGCAAGTACGTGGAATTGTTCAGATACAAATATTTGGGTGCCTAAGTCCTTATAAACCCTAATGAAAACCATTTGCCAGACTTTCACAACTGCATTCTGCTTTTTGCCAAGTAGGAGAACTGCTCACACAATACGATAGGACATTCTGAAGGCTTGCGTTATGCAATCGCCTTGTACTTTCACTCAGTAGTTCACAGAAAACTCGTTGAGGTGTTAATATGCTGGACGCAGACAGCTGTTTCACGGCCGTTACCGATCATCACTACGCCATAGGCCTGTCTTGTACCTTCTAAAGTTTCAAAGGAGTAGGTGCGTGACACTCACTTGTTGTGGTTGGAATCTTGTTCGATCCCATCGTGTCCTTCCGCCAGCTGGGTTGCTTGCAGTAACGAGCGTACCACATAGTTCTTTAACGAGTTTTCTATGCACTATATGTTGTATGTGTCTTCTGGTACAACGTTCTTTATTGTAAGCAACCCTGCCGGTGGGCGGATAGAATGGGCTTGAGCAAGATTCTAACGACCGCAAGCGAGTGCCACGCGCCAACTCCTTTGATAACTCGGTGGTTCATTCTGTGCCACACGCCCCCAGACACTGTCTTCCCAAAAGGTAAAGCCTATTTCCTACCTGAATTAAGCACATGGTTTGACAGACTGGCTTAGCATACTGGGATTATCCGCACTCTTGTTCGATGGAATTACCTGTTAACAGTAGCCCAGACCTCATGGTTTTGGTCCTGCAATCCTCATGAGCGGAGGACGGGCTCACGTGATTTGTCTTTTACGAAAAAGGATGTTCTACAGAACTCACCTCTTTTCCTTTTGTGAGCATCTTTTGTTTACTTATTATCTAACAGTTACTTATTTCACCATCTCGCCAGATTCTCTACACGGACTTTGCCCGCTACTGTCCGGAAGACGTTGAGGAGGTGGTTGAACTGTTGACGGAGGCTGAACTGCGTCTACGAACTCCGTTAGACGAAGTGGACCTTCTCCTTACATCAAAGCCTGTCAATGCCGCAGATTAGCGTCTGACTGTTATATCCCATTGTACATTGTGAGCGTTGCTTTTAAATAAACTTTTTTACAACCTTCGTTGACTTATTTTTCTCCAGAAGGAAGGCCTTACGGTAGACGCCAGATTTCATGCAAGATAGGCCCAAATATGCTTATTTAAGGGCCCTAGTTAATTTCTGCAGTACGATGCGCTAGCCTTCTGCTGACGTTCGGCATGACGACTTTGTGATTTCACCCTAAATGCGAATACTCACTTTTGCATGTTTCAAAAACTTCCAAGGCTTGTGTAAGAATAAGTTATAGCAGCCCTTACGTTACTTATTTTCGTTGGGTAGACCCCTGCATTTAGCAATCGGCCTTGACGGTATGTTCGTTAGGTTTATTTCGTTGAATCAAAATGGTACAATCGACGTTTATCTATCTGTTCCAAAAATGATATATTTAAGAGTATGCTCATCTTGTTTATTTGCTCGGTGGGAATGTACGTAAAATGGCCACAGAAAAAGGAAGCATGGTAATCGGGTCATATTGGGAATTTGGTCCTATTGATATGGCATAATATTTAATTATACTGGCATGTGGTTATACAGGCAGCGTTCAAAGGTTAGACGATTCAGGATTTAGTAGGAGATGCCCAGCTTGGAAAAGTATTTGTCAATGTGGAATAACATTATTGGGGTCGGTTCTGATGTTACAGTTATCTTAGGCATATTGTACGACATTGAGCAATGAGATTGGGGTTGCCGCGTCCTCGGAATTCGTAAGATGTGCTTCAGTCCAGGTCAGCTACCACCTGAAAAAGTTCTCTCAACGGCTCATACTTCCTGTAATTAAGATTACCTGCCAGTTTGACCGTCGTAAGCAATAACGTCCACCGCGTGCCCAATGGCGGGGACACAGCATCGGTGACTTACGGTAGGTGGGCTAACTCATGAAATGTTAACCGAAGTGCGCTTTCGTCTCGAAGGGATTAATTAATTAAGATTAACATTTATTAACTAATTGGGGTTCTAGAACTAATCATCGTGCGGCATAATTCTGTAATAAATCAATTACTTCAGTATGCCGGCCTTCAAACGAACCCCTTTCGGCTCCATGTAAAACTCTCCTGCAAAAAATGACTACTTAGGCAGCTTGCATTTTTCTCATTGATTCTCGATGCCCTTACAAATTCAATTATATTTCATGGAAAACATGCAGAAAAATAATAATTCTCTAGTCCATTCGGTAGAAAGTTATGTCTTCTAATTTTATACTCGAAGGGAGGGTGTAGTTGGTTTTTTAAAAACGAACTACACCCTCCCTTTGAGTTTCTAATTGTGAGAAATGGCCGTTCATTAAACGTCATGTCTCTGGATTTACCAATGTAGCTTGTAAAGTTAACAATTTGGCTCAAATCCACTGCTAAATTTTATGGACCCCATATGGTCTCCTCTTAATACTGTAGAGACATGCATGGTTTTCTGTCCGCAGAAAATATAGGGCTTGTAGTTTTGGAACCCTGAATACAAGTGTAATGACAGGTCGAGTTCAAAGTTATTCGGGAATTGGGAAAGTTTTTGAAAACTGAATTATAGCATTCCTTCGAGTATATAACTGGAAGAAGGCTTCATTTTCTACCGAATGAGCAAAAGAATGAATATTTTTATGCGTGTTTTCCATGAAATATAATTGAGTCTTTAAGGGCATCGAAAATCAATGAGAAAATGCATGCTGCAGTGCGTCACCGATCTCATGAAATGTTGGCCGAAATTCTGAAATTCGATTTCGATTAGGATGGATTACTTAGGTGGTGTTGTAATGTTGATTAGCGTGAAGCATAATCCTGTAAAAATTTCGGACTCGCCAGGATGTCGGCTTTTGGATGCACTCTTTGTTGACCTCCTGCAGAGACCGTAATTGGAAAAAAATGACTAATTAATTAGCGTGCATTTTTCCTATGGATTTTCGATGGTCTTATAAATTCAGATATATTTTATAGAAAACTTGCACAGAAATAAGCATTTTTCCATTCATTTGGTAGAAAATAACGTTGTCTTCGCATTTTATACACGAAGAAAGTGTATATTTACGTTTTAAAAAAGTTTCTAATTGCGAGATTTTTAAGACCGTACGATGTCCATGCATACAGGACCGCACATGTCCGTTTACATCTGCAGCCCATGAAATGTACAACACAGTCCGGATCCATTGCAGAATTTCACCAACTCTATGTGGTATCTTCTTAACGAAATAGAGGAATATATGATTTTCCATACGCGGAATGCATGCACCTTGTTGACCGAAATCGCTGAACACTGATGCAATGGCAGATCAAGCTCAAAAATATTCAGGAATTGAGAATTTTTTTTAAAACGTAAATATGCACTTTCTTCGTGCATAAAATGCGAAGACAAGGTTATTTTCTACCAAATGAATGGAAAAATGCTTATTTCTGTGCACGTTTTCTATAAAATATGTCTGAATTTATAAGACCATCGAAAATCCATAGGAAAAATGCACGCTACTTAAGTAGTCATTTTTTTCCAATTACGGTCTCTGCAGGAGGTCAACAAAGAGTGCATCCAAAAGCCGACATCCTGGCGAGTTCGAAATTCTATAGGATTATGCTTCAGGCTTATCAGCATTACAACACCACCTAAGTAATCCTTCCTAATCGAAAACGAATTTCAGAATTTCGGCCAACATTTCATGAGATCGGTCACGCACTGTACTCGGTAGTCATTTCTTACAGACTGCAGCTTTTTCATACAGCCGGAAAGAAGTTAGTTCGAAAGCCGGCATCCGAGGTAACTGAATTATTATAGAATTATGTTGCAGGATGATTAATTTTACAACCCTACTCGATTCATCTTTTCGAAACGAAAGCGCATTTCGGAATGCTGGTTGACATTTCATGAGTTAGCTGTACGTGTGAAATGGTTCATGGCGACGCAGGCTTGCGCAGCGTCTGCTGCACTCTCCCTTCCCTCGCCCACCTTGCTCCGGCGGTGTAAAGACGACCGCAGGTGTCCGCGGGCTCAGCATCTGTCAAAATCAAGCACCCCGTCTGCGCGTCCCACACACGACCTCGTCTACACTCCACGTGTTTCAGGCTGCAATAAGGGTGCCGACGGCCATTGTTGCCTGACTCTCGGTCCTGATAGGGCCTGAAGTGTCCCATCAGTTGGTAATTTTCCATGCCACGACTTATCCCATCCTGGTAAACTCAAGCGTGTCAGATTTATCATGGTGACGAATGTGCTGATATGCCATGGGGATGGATTCCCCAGTGTTGATCTCCCTCATCCCCCTCAGCCATGTTCCAACCAACGGGCTGTCTGTCATTTGGGATTGCTTAAAGATGGAAGGACAAATCACGGACGTGTAACACAGCGTTCTGACATTCTGCTATGGAACGACCTTGGTCGTGGTCTGCAGTATCAATAATAGTTATGGCGACTGGAACTACATCGGGGAAACGGACGAGTGCTAAAGACTTAACTTCACGAGCACCAAGTGATAGCGAGGTGAACAGCCCTGAATTCTCATATTGTTTTGAAAAATGAAGAATATGGCGCCCTTTTGATTTCTGGGTTCAGCAGATTATAAAACGGTGTACTACGTGGACCAAACGACTCTGGGGAGTTTGGTGTTCAGACATGAAGATCAGCTCTCAAAATCGCCTTTCACATGTCCTGCCAAATTTTGTGAAGTGATTCAAATGTCTCTCCTTGCAGGCCGAAAGAGACAAATCTCGACTGTCCCCTAAAAGGTCGACAACGACTAGCATTTCGGTGATTTCACTACGACAACGAGTGGCTGATACGTGGACGGACTTTCTTAAAGCGCGGTCAGGGAGCAATCGGGGATTTTGCTGTCTGGTGTATCCACTAGGCGTGGGGCATCAACTGGAGGACCGGAGACTTTATTGTGTTTAAGTGCACGACTCTTCTCTGAGCTTAGCTGAAATCTCCCACCCCGTCAGAGACGAGCGGAAGGTCCTTTCTAAACCTTCGACATCGTTCCAGGCGCGAATATTTGCAAGTGGGACTCCTGAGTCAAAAGTGCAACTGTGTCTTCTAGCATTCTAGACATTTCAAAGCAACTATTTTATGGTTGCAATCTATCTGCCCGGCATCCGTCACAACGCTCCGCCTCTGTATGCCTCGTGCTTGCACACACGCACCAACAGAACCTCGTTTTTCTGACGTTGTTAGGCTCCGCATGGTGCTCTATGGTATCTCTCGTGCTCTTCAAAGGGGCCACGCGCTAAATGCGCTGGGCCAACGCGGGGGCTGGACCGAAGTCCAACAGCCATTATCGGGGACGCGCACGCATAACAAATAGCAACATCGGGGGTGTGGCGGCAGGTCCAGGTGCAGCTTCACGCCGCGCCAATTAGGATCTGCGCCGCCCCCTCTTTTTTCTTGCGGTATAAAACCCTGGCCGGCATACGTTGTGGACCAAGGGGTGTGGTGGTGCGCCCAGGTGCGGGTTTACGCCGTGTCAGTCACCTGCGTCCTCTGACGTAAATTATAATGTTCTGACGAACAAACGATTTATATCCCACGAGCGCCTAATCCTAAAGGCAGCAAGTAAAACTGAGCAGTGAATAATATAGAGATTCTGAACGTTGAATAACCTGACAACAGAGCGCGACAGCAAAGCAGCGGGTTGTTCAGATATGTTGTTTTGCGTCACATTCAAACAAAAGGGACTAAAGTGTTAAAGGCAAATTATTCCGGTACCTCACCACATCTCTACCAACCCCGGTTTTCTTAACTCCCCCCAGGTAGGGGGAGGGGGGGAGGAGCGCTTGCGGTAGATGCAACGTAAGTCTCACATGCAAATCACCATCCCTGCTCTTGCCCTGTTGTGGAGCACACGACGAGAATCATTGGCAACTGTTAAGGTGCTGTCTTCGCGTCTGGACAATCACTATATGTCGTCCGGTCAGTCGCAGTTATTCGAACTGTCCAATCACCTCCAACGTTGACGTGGACATGTTCTCACCCAACTAACCCGACAGCGTGTCCCAGCGGCCGCCGGAAGAATGCCTAATTTCCGACTGACAATCCGCCTTAGCAACGTTCTCTTTGTGCATTCAATGCGAAATGAAATTTTCCCTTTATTCCGTGTCTTGATTCCCTCCTACTAGGGACCTGGCCCGATTTTCATGGTGGTTGGGGCCTGATCTTGGCTCTAGCTGTTGCGACATGATCGCTAAGATTTTCAAACCTGAATTTACTTCTGAGTCAATTTTGGAATTAGTGTGTTCCTGGACAGAAATCGCAGACTGATAGGCCAAATGAGTTAGTAGGACATTGAATTACACTAACCCCAGGTCGTCCAGCCCTGGCTAACTGCCGACAATTAATTAATCGAAAAGTCAAGTTGGCGAACGCACGTTTTCGGTAATTCTTCCTCAGGCCAATACAATTACATGAACGAATGACAATGTACAAAATCAACAGTGTTTATAGATACCTCAAGGGCTATTTAGTCACTAACACTCATCATCCCCATGCCGCCCGCATGAGAAGGTCGGCAGGTGTCAGTCGTCAGAGCTAGGGGAGGGGGGTAAAAGAGTCTTTGAGTGATGTTCTTGGGTTGAGTACACGAAGTACCCATCATCGTGATTAGGGATTTGAGGCGGCATGGCTTCATTACTTGGGGTTGGCGCTGGCCACGGCAGCGAAAGCGCTTGTGTTAGAGTTTTCTGACAGCATAACACCGGATTCACTAACCGTATCGCTACTGCCTCTGCCGTTGCTAGTATCCGTTGGCGTAGGCCTTTAGAGAAGCATGTTGGTGTCCGGTAGACAACCTGAAATGCTTTCTTGGCATCGACTCGGTGGTTCGTATCGATTAAATGCGCGAGAATAGAACTCGAAATCGACCGGGTCTCACCTCTGTCTAGCCAGGCGGGCATATGTTCACGCACCCTCTTTACCAGGCGTCTCGTTGTGCGGCCGATGTATCCTGCTCCATAGGAGCAAGTGAATGAATAAATGCACAATCAGCAAGGGCTATCTCCCTCTCCCTGATGGTCACTGTGCGATTGCCGGTGATGGCTGTTGGCTGAGTTCCAAGGCACAACGGGACGAGCGCGACTGGTAAAGTGGTCGGTAGCTGCTCTTCCTACAATATTTACACGTTTTACCCAGTTGCAAAGTCACGCAAGAACCTAATTCGTACTTCCACCAATCTAGAGATGAAACTAGACGTTAAAGTTGGACTATAATTCTTCGCGGCAATCTTTTAATAAACATTCGTGAAAACAGATTTCCGTTGGTAATGCTTATACGAGCTCCTAGGACTGAATTCTTTCGAATAGGCTATATTTACACAGATTTCTCCTCGTATTGCCTTTCATTTGTATCGGCCTTTTTCTTAACAGATGACTGAATTTTTCGTTATTCTTCCCTTTTCTCTAAATTATTTTACTTAAATCTGATTTTCGACATTACTATTCCATTGCCTAATTTTCAGTGTGAGACACACAGCTAGTGACCGATCACATGAAATGATAATCGAGATTCTGCAGTGCGTTTTCGATTAAGAAGTATTACTTTAGTGGTGCTGTAATATCGACTATCTTGCGACGTAATCCGGTGGTATTTCAGACATCTCAGGGTGTTGGCTTTTTAAAGCACTTCTTTTCGGCCTCCTGCAAGGACCACATTCGGTAAAGACGACTACTTGAGCAGTATGTATTTCCTCATTAGATTCTCAATGCCCTCATAAACTTAAAAAATCATCGCAGAAAACGGACACAAAAATATTCCTTCTTGTACCCATTTGATAGCAAATTATGTCATCATCAAATTTTATACTCGAAGAAAGGGTATCTTTTGGTTTTAAAAAGATTCCTAATTATGAGGTTTTTAAGACTGTGAAGTGCCCATTCGGATAGCATCGTACAATTCGACTTTTTTCGAAGAACCTCTTCCTTTTTCAGCATCATATCGCCCATTTAGTAAGGTTCCTCATTAAATCCACATCCGTTGCAACGTTTTAAGAGCTTCATATGGCATTTTCTTAATGACGTAAAGTAATGTGGTTTTCTTTACACGGAAAGCATGCGGCTCGCAGACTGGAAACCGTAAATAAAGATGTAACGACAGGCAGAGTCCAAAATTGTTCGGAAAAATAAACAGTTCTTAAAACCAAAACATAATTCCTCGTTAAGTGTAAAATGAAGAGACATGATTTGCTATCAAGTGGGTATGAAGGATAATATTTTTATGAAGATTTTCTATAAAATATATTTGAATTCACATGGATATCGAAAATCGGTGGAGAGAATGCACAATACTTAATTAGTCAGACACTTCAGGGTATTGGCTTTTTATAGCACCCGCTTCGACCTCCTGGCACAACCGCGTTGCATCCGAAAGCCAACACACTGACGTGTTTGAAATATCGCGAGATTAAATTACAAGGTAGCCAATCTTATAGCCCCGCATAAAGTCCATTTCAGAATTTCGGTCAACATTTCAGGAGACCGGTCACTGACTTTACTAAAACTGGCCCATACTGTTTGGCCACACTGAAACCTGATAATTACCAAACACTTCACTTACGGGAACTAAACGTTTTCATATGAAACAAGGGGTACGATATTCTGGAAGGAGGGTTATATTTCATGAACACCGAAATATGTATTACCAATGCAATATATATTTACCTCTTGATGTCTTAGTTTAATTTCCTGGACCCAGAAGAGGTCCCACAGGCGATTTTTTTTAACGTGAGAGGTTGTAAAGAAATCTACAAGTATATACGGACAGACAGAATTCGTGCAGGGGATATGTTTAGCTGCTTGGGTAGTGATTCCACTGAGTTCTGAAGACAGACTAATTAGTTTTAAATCCGTTTAGTAGGTTAGTGTATTTGTTGCTGCCACTCGACCACCTATGCGTAGATCTCGAAGCCTCGTGGGACCGCTGGCCCGGCTGAGTCAGTGCTTCACATCTTTTTGAAAAGACGGACTTAATAACGTGGATGTGAATAGGGGTACAACTATGCATGACAATCTGGTAGCCACTGCGATATTTCCTGCCTAACTCTTTGTCATGTCCCGGCGGACGGATGGAAGAGAAGGAAGGTGGATTCTGGGGCAAACCCCTTTGTTCTGGCAGCCTGCACCGCACGATTTTCAACCCGTTAAATCTCACCTTATTTATTTGACTCCTGAGAGTCCAAGATCACCCTGACCTGTGACGCGCTGGTCGGGGGCTGGCCGTCTCTACACAGGATTCCCCTCACGTCCAGATCTCGAATGTTCGACGGGTTTGGCCGCATGCGTGTGCAAAGATGTCACGTGTGCTCGATAATGCGGGGCGCGCTGATCGGTCACGTGACTCTTGCGTGCATTTCGCTGCCGGCCTACCTTAGGTCGTGACGCCACTCCGTTTTCGGTCTCCGTGACGCTTTTGGTTAGGAAAGTCGTAGATACAAACTCGATTATGTAGGTCTCAGTCTGACCTGCGGTCAAGCTCTCGCAGCTCGGACAATGAGCAGCATACGCAATAGTCTAAACATTTAAAGTTTTTACTTACGCCGAAGAGTTTTAAAGGCTATCTCCGCCTTACCACGACCTTTCGCCCCGCGTGTCACGTGGATTAGAGGCTAGAAATGAAAATCCAGCCTAAGGTTACAAGGTCAGCGCAGAAGAGTAGGCTTTGTCATAAACTACGACTGTCATTCATACTTTTGTGAAAGGCATTCTATGCCATATCTACTTCCGTCAACTTTCTTGAACCTTTCAAGTGAAATACATGCTTCCAGAAAGAGAGACGGCGCGGCTGTATAGGATCAGGTTGACGAAACTCCCCGATCAATAAGATACCGGCCCAAATACATCGACCGGAAATGTCACTTAACAAGGGATGACCTTTAGTTAGATGAAAACGCAAAAAGTATTGAAAGAAATGTTATGTTAGAAATATTAACCCTAATAAGACTAAAAATGCCGAAAGTGTGAAAGTTATCGTCAGGCGAGAAAAAATGCAATCCATGGGAGTCCTAAAATGCACATCCATCTAAACAACAGAGTGAACAAAACAGCCTAATCAGAACAACGCGTAAAAACCTCTTTGGATATTTACCAGGGTAGGTGTCCTCCAAGAATTGACAGCCAGTCACCTCTGCGAGTTTGACTGTGTAATTCGAAACAGTGAGAATGCTCTTGGCTAAAGAAAGGCATTCTCTTAGATGTTATCTCTTTTAAAACGCCTCCCTAGTGTATTTCTTTACTCAGCGTCCGTCTAATTCATCGTACTTTCAAAATTCAGTGAAGGAAAACACCAACACATTTTGTCCGCTTACGCGCTTGTCTGGCAGACACTGATTACATTCCTGCCACATAATGTTGTAAAGATCTTCAAATGAAAATCCTCAAAAGAAGAACGAACTCCTGCTTTTCCGAAAATTCTATGGTGATGAACATATTTCCAAACCTGATTTACGCGGACTGAAATTTAAATTTCGAGTTGACGGGATTTGTTCTGGCAACTCGATCTCATTTAGATCAATTTTGTTCATTAGAGACTCACGCAACAATGCACTGACGTGGCCTGTGGCTGGTGTTAGCAGACGAAATTTTCTATATGTAGAGCAACGTCGAATTACGCCTAAAATTGCAAAATATTTGTAGATAAAATAACTTTGAGTATGTACTGCGCAAGGAAATGCTTTTTTTCAGATTAGAACGTGCAGCGTCTGATATCTCCTGAAGTGATCATTCGGTCACTATCTTTTTCCATTTGGTCCTATGTTGCATTTTTTTGGTAAACATCTGGAATTTGCCGAAATTTTGCCGTTTGATTAGTCAGCTGAGTGATTTATTTTGTCATGGAAAATAAGATGAATTTACATTTTTAGATCTTTCGCCTGACCACCGCCAATTTTCTTACTGCATGCTTCCGCGATTTATTAATTTGCTTCGGTTTTGCACAATAGAAATTCTATGTTCATTTTCAATTTTAACGTTATAGGCAGCTGAGCATGGCTTAAATTTTATCAGCTTACTCGTTCGCGAGTTCCACGTGTCCCTACACAAAAAGGGTTTATAGTGATTTACTAGTCTATGAAATGACCATTGAAACAATGAAACTAAGGGGTTACTTAAGTGAGATTCTAATATTGCTTATCTTGTAGTATAATATTAAGATGTTTCGGTCATGCTAGAATGCTGGCATTCTAATGCGCTTCTTTTCGGCCATCAAAAATCACTTTCAGCAAAAGCGGCTACATATATAATGCAGTTTTTCCCTTTGATTTGTGATGCATTTTTATATTCGAATAGATTGTTGCAAAAATCATATATTTATTTGATAGTGAATCGAGACCCTCCCGACGTTTTATTCGGATTAAGGTTAGTT
Organism: Spirometra erinaceieuropaei; assembly: GCA_902702965.1. NCBI lineage: Eukaryota > Metazoa > Platyhelminthes > Cestoda > Diphyllobothriidea > Diphyllobothriidae > Spirometra > Spirometra erinaceieuropaei. Next base: position 371,325 of record CACRXP010000327.1, on the reverse strand, counting down.
TTCGGTTTTAAAACAGGCTTTTTATTGCTTAATAGTCCTGCATCCGTCTTACCGTCAAAAATACATATAAGTTCCCAAATTATAAACTGTATGCTATCCCCGTAGAGAGAACGAGATATACATCTATCCCATCGAGTAAATACAGAACTGAGCTCAAAAAAGTTCACAGCGGATGAAACTATGTTGCGTACTTAATTAGGAGCGATAATAAACATATGAATATGGCGTTTTTTGAGTGGATATTTCAACCTTATAAAATCTCCTAACTGAAAACGTTATTCAAACCGAATGTTGCCCTTATTCGAGTATAAAATTTGGAAAAACGAGATTTTCTATCGGACTAGTATAAAACAGTATATTTTAGGCATATTTTTTATAAGGTACATTCAAAATATAAGTTCTTCGGAAATCAGTTAGGAAAGACGCGCTATTTAAGTAGGCATTCTATGCCTATAGTGGTTTTACAAGTCGTAGATATAAAAAAATATACTTTTCAAGAACAACGGTTAAGTAATCTAAAAGTCTGCCATGTTGACTTAAATAATTGACTGCTGTTTATGTGAAGACAGGGAAGCTTGAGGATAAACCAACCAAACATTTGATGGCATATGAAAGAGGTCAGGAACTACTGTCCGCAAAAACAAAGTTTTGATGTTCGGATTACGGGGAAGGCTGTAAGATCAAGCTTCCATAAGATCAACAATGTTTCTGGTCAATTCTTCGGACTCATTTATTGTTTACTTAACCTAATGTTTCGTCTTAGCCCGCTGACTTGAACTTTGCCTAATTTGACAACGGGTTTTTAGTCGTTAGAAGCAGAGTAATGTTAGTTCCAGGCAATGCAGCTATGAAGAATTCAATCAGCCACATATATGCCCGTCGAATCATATCCGGCCTCGTTTTTATATTGCCGACGACTACCCTACCATAAATGGAGTCAACCCGAGGATATATTTCCCCATGATGATCGACATGAGAATTCCCAACTTAATCGCTGTACGTCTGTATTTCTTTGGACCCCAACAACCGGATTCATCCCGGTCAGCTGGTGTTACTTTCTGCGGAATGTCGCTTTCCAATCCGTCTTACCCTAATAACCGTACTAAGTTCTCCACAAACTTTACAAAATAAGAGTGCGAAAAGTGCTAAAGCGTTTGGATTAGAAGGTTTACGAAGCAGTTTGAACTTTCGGAAAACATTTCACTCCTGACAGCGATAGGTAAGCTCTGACCAAAGAAGCTTTGATATGTCCTTTAATCCCTCCCTTATGAACGAAACAGGTCTCCTATGTGTTTAAAACGAAGAAACTGAGCTACTAGCAGAAAGAGTCTTAGGGCCTCGACTGGAAGGGCATTCTGGGGAGCCCTTGCCCGATGAACGTTACTGAGGCAAGCGCTGTCACATAGCAACTCAAGCGGAATTCCGCAAATCGTTTTGTGTATTCTCACCAAAACTAAGCATTGGCCTACTTTCCAGAGTGTTTTTTTCTCATAGGTTTGCTTTATTATGCATTAATTTTAGTGTTTCCGTTTGTAATTCACAGGACATTCGAAGTTACTTCTAGGCGTTTACTTCGATTTTTAATGGCTTTCGAGTAACCTCGAAAAATCTAGACAACATACCATCGAGATTGTTTACTTAACTATTATTTCATTTACGTATGCAAGCAGATCTTCCCAAATCTTTCTCACTGTAAGATGTTGATGTATCATCTAAATAAAAGTAACGTACAACATCTAATTTACAGTGTTAAACCATATCATTCGGAGGTCGACGATTCGACTCAAATTTGACAGTATTTGTAGAAAATGTATGGGCTTAGAAAAAGTCTTTTGCTAGTTGAAACGTCACAAATACCTTGAAAACACAAAGGGATAGTTATTACACTTCTGAAAAAAGTACAAATCACACGGAAAGCCGAACAAAGTTGTTGTCACAAAGGTGTTACTTTGGTTGAACTGTCATACAGAAGCCCTTTCGTTCTACTCTGCTCCAATAGTTTAATTTAGCAAGTACATGAGCTAAGCCTTTTACCTACTACCAGTCAAACAAACAGCTAGTGTTACGCCAAATATATTAACTACTTCAAGCGTGCTTGCAAAAGGGCAAAAGGAATGTTAACATTTCAGCAAATGAGCTTTCTGGCCAACGCAATTTTAACGTCATGCTAATTAGAAAAGTGAATTGGCTTACCAGAGTACCTAGACCACGATGAACAATGTGATTACTGCAAAGTCAATTCTTGTCATTTTGCGGCACTGACTAAAAATCACGGTGTCCGCGTTAGTTGCTCTAATCAGTTTCCTGCATTCCGCCATCTCGAGTTACGTATTTGTTAAAATTTCCTGTGGAATAAAAGTATTTTCTGCCATAAATCAGTGAGCGTCTACGGATGGTAATAATGTAGAAATGTTTAGGTAATCCATAGGTATCGTGCAAGTGGTTTTACTCTGAAATAGGATGCACACGGTGTGTAATTTGACAATCCTTTACGCGGGTAAAACGACAGGCAAAGTTTGAAATTATTCGGGCATCGGTTAGAATTTCCAGGACTGAAAGATCGCCTTCCTTAAATTCGCAATTCTGACAAAGGCATAATCTCCTGTAAAAAGCATATAAGAAGAACCTGTTTTGCAGGCATTCATTAAAATTTATTTTGGGTTTATAAAAACAAAGATAGAAGAATGAGTCTTCTTAAAGGTGTTCTGTGTTTCAGACCGTCATAAAACGTCCTTAGAACACAATCGTCGATAAATGAAAGCCTTCATTAAAATTTCGGCATATTAATGCTCCCTTATTTTGTCTCCAAAACAACAACATTTCTTTACATCCCCCGGGAATTGTTGAAAGCCTGCATTAGTACTTCACTTAGTGAATGTAATCTTTCTCTTTTTGATTGAACAAGGGAAGCCGAATATTATCAAAGACCATCCGAACTCAGGAGTACTGGACACTGGTAATAAGCCTTTCCACAGAATCTGCGGCAGTATTTATCGATGGAATTTTCAGTCCTTTGTTTACAGTACATAATACAATACATGATATGGTTCTTGAATTCTTTCATATTATGCTCCTCAGATAGAGACCAAAGTCAGCGCTTCCCTGGTGACTGATAGAACCGAGCTCCTTTTCTGAAGTTTGTTCACATAGAGGCTCCCATTTTATTAACATTACAGAAAAGATAAAAAATTCGGGTTGGCAAACGCGTGTTTTCTGTACTTATTCGGCAGGCCAATACATTTACATGAAGAAATGAAAATGTACAAAATTAACAGTGTTTATAGGCGTCTTAAGTCATTAACACTCGTCTTCCCCATGCCGCCCGCGTGACGAGGTCGCGAGTTTTGGTCCTCAGAGCTAGGTGAGGGGGGTAAAAGAGTCTTTGAGTGATGTTCTTGGATTGAGTACACGGAGTATCCATCACTGTAATCTGGGATTTGAGGCGGCATGTCGTCATCACTTGAGGTTGGCTTTGGCCAGGGTTTTCTGACAGCGTAACATCGGATTCACTAACCGTATCGCTACTGCCTCGGCCGTTGCTAGTATCCGTTGGCGTAGGCCTTTAGAGAAGCATGTTGGTGTCCGGTAGACAACCTGAAATGCTTCCTTGGCATCGACTCGGTGGTTCGTATCGATTAAATGCGCGAGAATAGAACTCGAAATCGACCGGGTCTCACCTCTGTCTAGCCAGGCGGGCATATGTTCACGCACCCTCTTTACCAGGCGTCTCGTTGTGCGACCGATGTATCCTGCTCCACAGGAGCAAGTGAATGAATAAATGCACATTGATGTGGCCTCCAACGGTAGTCTGTCTTTACCTCCCAAACGTAGGAGGGGAGAGTTTGTGAAGCATACGCGTAAATTCGCTGCGGGGAATGCCCTCGTGATAGCTGTTGTTCAGCGCCGTCTGACTAGTTCACTCTCTGCATCTCCTGCAAAAGGCAATCTTATGAACACATCTTTCTTTTCCGCAGTCGCAAAAGTGGGCTTAACGGCGCGTTCCCCAATATTTCGGAGGATAAATCTATCTGGGTATCCGTTCTCCCGAAGTTTGCACCTCATCTGCTGGAGCTCTGCCTCAATAGCTTGAGGTGAGCAGATGCGTCTCACTCTAGCCGCCAATCCCTGGACTAAATTCCGTTTGATGTTTAGGGGAACAAAACTGTGGAAATTAACGTATTGTCCCGTCCAGGTTTTCTTTCGGAACACCCTGCGCTGGATAGACCCATCCTCTTGCCTGCGCAGAAGGACGTCGATAAAATGGGAGCCTCTATGTGAACAAACTTCAGAAAAGGAGCTCGGTTCTATCAGTCACCAGGGAAGCGCTGACTTTGGTCTCTATCTGAGGAGCATAACTTGAGATAATTCAAGAACCACTTCATGTATTGTATTATGTACTGTAAACAAATACTGCCGCAGATTCTGTGGAAAGGCTTATTACCAGTAACCAGTCATGCGGGCGGCTTGGGGAAGATGAGTGTTAATGATTTAAAACGCCTATAAACACTGTTAATTTTGTACATTTTCATTCCTTCATGCAACTGTATTGGTCTGCCGAATAATTACCGAAAACACGTGTTTTTCAACTTGACGTTTCAAGTGTTACATGGAAATATTTGCAGACCTTAGAAGTTTCTATGTGATGAGGCGTCGTACGTCCTTCAAATAGAAGTCTGTAGAAGGCAAAATATCCCAAACCACATTTTTTGTGCACAATAATCCTGAATGGATTCAGGGACTACTGCTAAAGCCGTAAGTGAAAATCATTTTAAAGCCTTTGTTAGCAT
>CACRXP010000327.1:310808-348514 GCA_902702965.1 Spirometra erinaceieuropaei | reverse complement strand
ATCCAATTCGAAACGCGTCAAAGTTCAAGATGACTGCTTACACAACTACACATCTCCTGGTGTAGTCTTGTCAAAAATTGATATTGCAATGCCAGTTAAGGTAGGATCCTGTCCGCTCACTGGCAATGAGGCCAGCGACAGAGAGAGTGTTGACTTCTTGGAGGCCGCAGATGTATTGGGCAGAGCACTGGAAATGCGTTTAAAACGACACTCTCAATGCCAAAAATATTGTTGAACGGATTTTCAAAGAAAACCGTCAACCGAAAGAAAACTTAACATTTTGCTTGTCATTCCAAAACCACTTTCGTGCATTTGCAATTTAGTGCAGTTTCTCTAATGGCAAGAAGTTTATGATATTGCCTGACACATTTCTTTTTAATCTTTTTAATACATATAGTCAAAACGGTTTATTGCCTTAATCTAATCTAAAGCTGCTGTGTCAAACAGTATGCCATCTAAAGGAAACTGACAGTTTAAAGGGGAGTATTACGACTGACGGACGATAAGCTTCCAGCCGACCGCTTCAAATTTAAGCGCACGCGATCCAATCAAAGATCTATGGCGTTAATGAAATAGTCATGATCCGTGTAACGTGTCGTGTAACGATAAATTTGTAGCATACGTTCGTTGTTATATGTAGGGAAGTTGGTTTCAGGAAGGGGCCTTTTATATTTTAAATAACAGCAATTCTTTATCAGCATTTATAACTAGAATGCTTACAGGCAGATAGTTAAAAGTCTACTTAATCTCAGTCGCTCTCTAGACGGACTATCCATTTATGAGGCAGACCGCTAAACCACTTGATACTCATTTTTCTATCAAGTCCGCAACAAGTAATAATTAAGATGGCAGGCCTGCATCGGCAAGAGAACTGTCTCCTATGCTAATTTTGTTACTGTGTAGGCAACAATTCGATTCTGACTTGATTAGGAGGGTTGCAATTTTCAAAGAGATTTCGCAATCGCCCTATATCTGGTGTACAAGAGAGCCTTGTATTTTTTCGCTCGGACTGAATGTCTCTACTATTATGATTCTGCAGAAGGGTTTTATCACTTACTTCCGGAGGACTTTATTGTTTAATAAATGTAGTGAGGAAGGTACGTTTACCTGCTCACTCACTCTTTGATTACGAAGCACTTTAAATTTGGTGCAAGTTCCCTGACCAATGGAACGTTTGTAGGAATAAACTTAATTAGCCTAATAACGGCCAATTTGGATATTCTTCCTAATCCCTTGTTTAGCCGTTCGCTCATCGACACCAACGTTTTGTTACGAAACTTTCGTTTTGTTCTTTTTTACTTATGCAATATATGCTTTGCAAAATTGGGTGATTTGTACACAAATTGTCTGTCAAACAGTCTAAAATCTGCATAGGTAGCAGAATATGCCATACCTGGCAGCACAGGTACTAGCTAAAAGTTCAGACAAGTTTTTCGCCAATTTTCCTCCGCTTCGTGACAGCTGTGAGGGACCCGGCCCATCAGTGTGTCCCCCCCCCCCAGCGTTTCCCCTGCGCTTTTCTGGTTTATGCTTCAGTTTTGAAATTACTGTCTTTTAATTTATTAAAAAATTAATCGTTGACTTGAGGTACGTTAGTGTATTCGAGACCTCTGAGTTAAGACTTAGATTTGTTGTGAACACTTGGGCCGTAGTCCACCAGCCAAGGCGGAGTAACCGCATAATATTCTTGAGAGTTCCAAACGAACTTGACTTAATAAGAAGTGGAACACTATTTCTCGAATAAAGAAACGATTAGGCTTTGGTGAGTAATGCCCATTAAGAGAGGCTCTATCTGAAATATCTGAAATGTCCTTTTCAGTTTAATGAAGACATCAGTAGCAGAAGGAATTTAGTCTTTCGCAGGGCCTTTGCTTTAGTTGTCAACACCAACCCCTTTTAAAATATGAATCGGGAAAAAGATCACCTGTCATTCAAGTAGCCGAAATGATTTGGTAAAGATGGGCAAACTGTGCTAGACTTGTGTCACTCAAGCAGATGATTATTCGTATCGAGATTAATAGCCTAGAAAATTCCCCAGTAAGGGATGAACGCCTTTCAGGATTGATATTTATCTAGAAGGAAATCTACAAATATATACATTGTAGAGTTTTCTGTTTAATTGCGACAGACCAAAAATAGGATTTTCCAGCTCTTGGTGACAAATGAAACAAACCTGACTCCCCAAAAGAAAAACCTACTCGTTGACGCTTTAACCTTTTGCCGGCAGCTTGTGCTTAATATCTTCCCCTTGTCGGCCCACATTGTTAGGTGACGTAGAAAAACACAATAACTGCAGACAGCAATCTAGGACAAATTGCCTAGTCAGATTCGTACCTACGTGTACGAATGGATCACTTGATTTTAGACCGTGTACGATCGATAAAAATTCAGGGACCTTTGGTCCAAATGCCGAAAAGTGCGATGGATGCAGTGCAAGTTCACTACCCCTATACAACAACTTACGCGGCACTCACCGTCCCCGTGTCTATCTGCATTGGGCCTGACGGTGTACACCAACGGTACTGCTTGTTGAAATGTTGACTGCAGAAAAACACTGAATCCATCGCGAAAATAAACTATGATAATTAGGCGAACTGACAAGAGTCAAATGTCCTTATTTGTACGACAGCGTTCAATGCGAGTAGTAAAAAGCGATGGCATGGTGCAGACACTTCAGACTGTCAGACAGTAATAAAGTATATTTGATATTCGAGTTTTTTGCCCATCTGTTAATTTGTTATAGCGGCTACCGCGATGATGCACCGAGAGCTTTCCAGGTTACTAGTAGTACATAATGAAAAGCAAATTGAATATACAGTAGGAGCAGTTTTCATTCATATACATTCTGGCTGAGTATAAATATGACCTTTCCCATAATACAAACGTGATTGTGAAAATTAAAAGCTTTGTACTTCCTTGGTTTCCAATAAAGAATGAAAATTCAGGGGCAACACCAGGTGTTTAGAAAGGTTCACGCTAGTCAATAGTGCCTCCAGCACCCCGCTTGTCCAATTTGTCACCAAATAGAACGCTAGCAAAAACTTGATAACGCGGAATGTGAGAAAGGTTGGGTTACCTTTGAATAAAATCAGAGGAACAAGGATATCGTTCGTCGACGATGAATAATAATGTGCTATTTTAGCACAGAAATTTGAGCACTCTTCTACTTTGAAGACCCGCTATTACTGAAGGCTCGCTTTTTCAAAGCTACTAATATAAAAGGCATTTTGGTGGCTCTGATAATAGTGGTCACAATTGAGAGAAACTTAATCTTTTTGATCTCACAAAAAAATTTGCTAAACCTACACATGAACAACAATTTAGAGGCGGCATACGTCCTTTCGATAGTGCACCGAAGTCGTCGGTTGATCACGTTTGACACGTTATCACCCTTGAAGGGGAGGTAGAGCCTCAATTCTGTAGGCGATATGTGGATGACATTTTCGCTATAGTCAAAAACCCAGGCGACGGAGAACTACTACTCAAGGCTCTGAACAAAGCACATGCAAAGATCAAATTAACGATCGAGCATGAGAAGAATGACACACTGCCTTTCCTGGATATTCTTGTACGTAGGCGGGCAGATGGCTCTATTCAGAGATCCATTTATCGAAAACCCACCTGGAAAGGACAATACATGCACTTTCACAGTTTCGTTCCAATTCAGAGAAAACTGAACTTGGTTTTGTGCCTGTTCAATAGAGCCACCAGAATCTGCTCCTCAGATACGATCGATGACGAGCTTACTTTCCTAAAGAACGTTTTTCTTGCAAACGGGTATCCGGAGAAATTCATCGATAAATATCGTCATCCCAGACAAGAAACTCCTGAAGAAATATCTGTACCTAAAAAGTCCGTGACCATCTACCTCCCCTTCAAGGGTGATAACGTGTCAAGCGTGATCAAGCGACGACTTCGATGCACTATCGAAACCTACACATATTTAATGCACGAAAATATAATATCGTTATGTTTTACGCGTTCCGGTCAGCTAATCTGGGCGCATAAACGAGCAAGAGCTCCACTTCTGGCAGCTTCTGGGCCATGTGTTTGTTGCTATCGCCAAGAGCCAAACAGCACTAATGCAAAAATCCCACCTAGTCCATGGGGTGGAGATCTGTCACCCAGAAGGCTGCAATATGTCGGTGTTTGTGTCTTCCAATTAGTGGCAATCTTTTAGCTTTTTCACTAGTTTGCGTTAACTGCCTCAGGTGCAAATGGATGATATAAAAGGAACGTTTCATTTTCTGCAAATAATGACTTAGTTGAGGACTTTACACTTTCAGTACGGTCAAGTTTTTCAACGATTTATTCTCTAGACAAATATACTCCTTTTTTCTGTTGTTACTGGGATGGAGTAATTAAATGTGGTTTGAGCTAATTGTCTCTTACATCACTGTCACTTTAAGACACCAAATCTGACTAGCGAAGTTATTTGGCAGTTTTCGTCGCTTGCGGTTTCTGGACGGTCCATGAACTAGTTAATCAAGTCATATTATATCTCTCTTTGGGACTTAAGCCAAACGTGTAGTTAATATGACTAGCCGAACCTACAATCCCGTAATAATATTATTTGGCAGTAAACCAGGAGCATGCTTCGAATGTCAAGACTTGCTTTGAAGGGTTCTCTCAATATGCGTCAAAAATATGCAGGTGAGAATGCCGTGCTTAAAAACAATACAAATGACACCAAAACTGAGTCCTACTTGCGTAGCTTAGCACGGTGCTTTTGAGGAGCAAAATATTTCCCGATGGTTTCACATGGTTTCCTTGCGATTTCAGGTCGATTTAGCTTTTTTTGGCAAACTGGCATTTAATCGGACATCCTCCCGTGTCCTGCACGTTAAGAAGAATCTCTTACACTCCCGCGCCTATTATTAAGATGATTCTTGGTACCGGGTACATGTAGTTATAGTTTTTGAAGAGTTGCGCTCTTAAAATAATAGCATACTTTTATTTTCTTAGAAAATATTGCTTTTTTAACATGTTCTACCTTTAATATGAATGTTTAATTCTCGAAACTTTCGGGACTACAGTGAAATTTGAGGAGTTTGAACAAAGAACAGTGGTACTTACTGTGATTAAGTTTGTTAACCCTGAAGAGGAATGCAAAATACACACTGCTTTTTATTTATGCGCCATGAGCAAGAAAAATCCCATAAGGTGAAAGACGGACATGTTGATATAGTCAAAAGGGACATCGGCAACCTGTTGAAAGGCAACTATCGTAATAATTGAAACCGTAACTTATAGTGCGACTCGCAAGGCCATAGCACTTCTGAATAAACAAAATGATCCCTCCTTTTAAGCGCAACTTTAAAAGAAGTGAAAATATCCTGGATAAGTGTAAGATATGGATTTTCCCTGAATACCTTTCATGATTTATGCACGAAATTAAAAAGTGTACAAATGTACGAGTTATTCTTTCAGAGTGCAGTCTTAGCAGTAGACTTTAATCTTGCTGGACCTACTTCGGATGTGATAAGCTTCATGAAGGAAGTCAAATTTTATTTCGAGGTAGTTCGCTATCCAAAGCCATCTAGGCGAGCGGTTCTTCCAGTTAGCATCTCAGAAATGTTTCCTCAGCATTTCAAATGGTATGGGCACATCACCTACCCTTCCCACATCATTGAACAGTGTTCTAGGAAATGCGAACTGCTTAGTGGCTGAACGATAATAATGGTAAAAATGTAGTAGCTTAACCGTCCCAATATAATATGTGGCTTGCAGAAGAAACCATGTGTGAAAATACGCGTGGTTAACGGAGTGTCTGTAGCAGTAATTAAGCGAATTAGGTTAGTCAGATGCTGGCGCTAATTGCCTCGCAATCAAGACAGAAAACGTTTTTCGGCCAACTGGCAAAATTTTCAAACCAAAATTTCTTCAATACGATAGTTTAAATCCGTGTTTAGACAGTTTAAATGTTAAGAAAGCAAGAACGAAAGCCACAATCTGTCAGACACTCGAAACGGCCTGCAATTTATAGGTGGCAGAACAGACTCAGTTAATATAAACAAGGAAAATATTTAATTTCGCAGTCAAATACGATGGTATTGACCACCCCCCTTCCGCTTTCCAGCCAGTTCGATTCAACTTCGTTAAAGCAGCGTATCAGTTCATTTGAACGCAGTAATTGATACTAACCGTCTGTTTACTCGCCTGGATACAAAATGCCGGCTTTCGAGTCACACAGAAGGGAATACAGGTTTGTTCGAACCGCTGTTGGCGTGACCGCGAGTATTTCAGACGGACTAGTTTTTGCATGTTCGCAGTTTAAATCGACCCTGGGATATGGTGTTTTTAGCACTTAACGTCCACCGTCTCCCATGATCTCTAAAAGTGCATTTCACCCTGATTTAACTTACGACGGGAGAAAGAAAACGACTGATATTTCGCGCGGATACCGGTGAAAATTTTTTTAATGGCGACTTTTAAACTGTTATCGGTGTTACCTTTAGGAGCGATAAGTTTAATCAATGCATTGCCAAAGAAGCGATGAAATGTGTATGCTTGATAAAAAGTACATTTTCATAGATACTGTCGCATAAATAAAATATAGACCAGATTAAGTAAAAACATTATTTACACCATCTTGTCGTGACAACATTTTGTCCGGGAACTTCAGCCCTAAAACAGCCATAATATCATGGGGCGGGTAAATGAAGATAAAAGTTTAGTCTTTTACTTGATAAATACTGACAGGTTAAATGTTTGTGTTCCTTAAAAGTGCCAATGAAACTCGGATAGCAGAGGACTAAAGCCATCAATTTTTGGAAGGTCTGCCTTTATGACAGTTATGAAGTAACTATGCTTGGATACTGGCGGCCCAATATTTTAAAATAATTTGAATTATCCTCCAGCGGGCGTATACGATAATATGCGCTATGTTGTGACGGTTAGGGTAAAAGACTGCCAGTGACCAAGGAGAGGATAAGGATTTCTGGACATGTTAAACAACGTTAAAAAAATTGCATTTGTTCATTTGTTGTTTTCATGTTTCATTTCCCTAACGTGACATATGTTCTTCACCTGACCATTAGATCCATAGTCGGAAACGAACGTACACCGACTTTGATTTAATGATTACTTCCATGAGCACCATCTGAGCAATTGTTTTATCTGTTTGAATGCGCCCAAGCTATATCTCTGTAAATTAACATGGCCTAAATTAGGAATTCTTTAAGAACTTTAATTCGCACAAAGAAAGCTGTTCATTTGCCAACTTGTCTGTCAGTCAAACTTCCTTATATAGGATTAAAGTGTCACTAACTAGTAGTCGTCCTAACCTTAAACATGTTGACCCCACAAAACTGGCCTAAACATTTCATGTACGCATCGCCCTTTTGCCCTCTGGCATCTCCAGAGAGTTTACAGTTAAATACCCTTAAAGACTTTGAAGTTGTAAACAAAACGCACTGTTGCTAGTGCCATCTGCTAACAGGTCAGTTAGGGGTACAAACTACACTCCTGTCAACCTGAACTTCTACACAGCTTGCACGTGTCCTTTTTGTTTTTCTTACTTCCAGCAGGGCCTAGTTCCAACTTGTCTCCCTGATGCATCCCCCGTGCAAGACTTGCATGTTCCACATAGCACTTAAATACATTAGAGTGTTGACACCTGTAGTTTGACGTCAGGTCTCTGCCTACTCGGCGCTGTATCCATTCGACAGTATCTGACTGTTTCGTTCTCCATCACGTAGTTCCATTGATCTACTATAAACGGCCATGAAAAGTTTCGCAATCTTCTCACTATAAAACGTAACTACTTCCTCCGTTGTGCCAGCAATGACGTTGGGTTTAAATATAGCTTTTGGAGCACAGGTATCATTTATAAGAGTTTAGGCGAACAACCGACACCTTAGTTCCTCAAATGAATACCGAAGTATAAAAATAGGATTTTTGATTCACTGAAAATGCCTAAGGTCCAGAAGAGAGCAATCTGTCCTGGAAATAAAATAACCAATTCAAGATGCCAGTCAGCCAGTAATCGTAGCACCGTCTCAGTGATATAAAACTGTGGTGGCGCTTTGCAGCTATCATCTTTAAATTGCGTGGTGAATATTTTTGACACATTGGTAGGTCAAATGAAATTTGATTTATTTACTCACCGCGGAATAGGGGATAGTTTGCATATACTTTTAAGACTACGTGCATGTGCGTCAACGGATAGCGCTTTTATATCCAAAATGGAGCAAGGCATATGGATAATTTTCTTTGGAATATTTTGAGAACTTTTCGCTAAAAAAGCAAAAAATAACCAACAAACCAAAACAAAAACTTAAAATATCTTTAAAATTGCCATTATATCGGTAGCCCGATATGTGCAGCACCTTGTTAACTGTAAAATGAGATTTACAGCCAGACACCTGTACACGGCCATAACTGCCAGACATGGAAAATGTCAGTCTTACAGGGCTGTTGGGATTCATTTTTAAAACTATCATTCCAGGTGAAAGTGGTCAATTAAAGGTTGATACAATATTTAAATTGGTCTGGCTAAAATCGCCTGAAAGTATGGACATATCAACGTTAATTTAAAATCGCACTGTGTATTCCAAAATGTTTCGATAGAATTCTTTTGGTATTCAACAGATATTCTGTTTACGACGGAGTAGAGAACCAATCGGGAACAAGGAATTTGAATCAGTCCTTACAATATTTACAGAACATGTGCTGGTCACTTCGCCCGAGGTATTGACTTTCACCCAAAACGTTTCCAAGAAGCAAGGGAGAAGAAATGTAGTGCATATAGACCAAAAATATTTCGTGCAGAAACACGAAAAAAGTTGATAATTAATGAATTATGTGGGATTAAAAGACCTGGCAGGTGCTAAAAACGTAGACTGATCGTTAATTCCCTTATAATTTCGTGTATGTTGTAAATAACATGCCCGAAAATATTTGTTCTGTCACTTATTTGATGGCTGATAACGCCTTTATTAATTTCTACTTAGTAAAAGCTAATTTCTTGGTTTAAAAATGTTCCTAGCAGAGGGGATTTTTAGGTTGCAAGCCCATCATTAGTAAAACATCCTACCTCCACATTAATTAATGTTGCTTGTCAAGTTGGTTCAAATCCACTGCGAACTTTTATGAAAACCACGTTGTGCCTTTCCAATGGCGCACAGAAATTTGTCATTTGCTCTACTTGGAAAATATACAACTTGCATTTTGGAAACCCTAAAAACGAGAGTAACGGCTGGTCGTGTTCAACATGATTTGTTAATTAATAACGTTTTTTAAACAGAATTAACTTTCTTCTTTGCGTTTTAAATTTAAAAAAGACGGTTTCCTAAAAATAAGCACATGGAAGAATGTACATTTGCACGTTTCGTGTAAAATATATTTAAAGTTATATGATCCTCAACAATCGATGAGAACAATTTATACTGCTTAAGATTTCATTTATATCGAGTGCGGTTTCCGCAGACAGCCAAGAAGCAGTTCGCTAAAAAGCCGGCAACTTTATATGGCTAAAACGCTTTTGGATTCTACTGCAAGATCATTAGTTTAACAGGACTTTTTAGGTTATCTTGCTGAGTCGAAAACATTTCAGAAATACGGTCAACACTCCACGAGATAGCACAACCACTATGTAAGGCGATATATACAAGTTAAAGGATGCCCACTGTTTTATTTCACGATTATCAGACATTATTCAGTTTAAAATTGAAGATAACGTAATGAAACACACTTCCTAAAACAAGTGGATATAAAACACACTAACAGACTCTAGTCATATTCTTAAAAATGCCAAAGACAAATGAAAAATACGGGCACGCGTTGTTTTTTGACAGTATTTACAGAAGCCTTTTCCCGCGAAATTATTGAAGCTATAAAAGCAGGAGAAACATTTTCTGGGCAAAACACAATTTGTTTTAGTGGCTCAAGACAGACTTGGATTTTTTGGCAGTACAGGTAAGTGAAAGCCCTTCGCTCCGCAACGGAATGTAGACTTTGCCTTTGTCTCTAGTCATTTGGTGTAACATTTTATTGTCATAAGCGGCCTTAATCTTGTTGCAGCGGCTTGCGAAAACAAAAAAGCAGAAAAACGTCCAAATTACGAGAACAATACAGGAGACTCCGCATCTCCCTTGTGGAAAAATTAACCAAATCGTTAGTGGTAAATGGGTTTTTGAAAAACTTAGGCAGCAGACCACACACAAAAAAGCCGTTACTTGCTGACTTATGCACAAGTATCTAACAGTACGAGGGGTACAAAGTTAACACCTTCAAAAAGCCCAGGTTGGTAATGCTTTCCTAAATTAAGTGCGAATTATTTTCGAAAAATCTTGAATATGGTTATGCACGCAAATTTTGAAACTAGACTTCAAAATTTTAAATGATGACGCTGACTGTTAACTACAATAGAGTCAGGTGGGTATTTCCCTTAAATCCATTGGTAATAAAGTCACATATGGAGGAAATATAAAAGTGAAAATATCAGTGGAAATCACTACATTTCCAAGCCGTTCATGCCGTCAAAACGTCAATATTTTAAGTGCCATAAACCTTGGAAACCAGGTTAATAAAAATAAAAACCAATGAACTGAGTATAGTAAAACAAGATCTTAAAGTTAAACCGCTAATAATCGGCGGCTACAGGTAAATTTCACTTACTAATTTCGAAGTTAATGATGAAAATAAACTTATATGGACAGGATGTTTTTAAAATAAAAGAATTCGTAACCCGACACTGATCACATTGCATAAAGTACCGATATTTTGTTACATATTTGCGCCTGTACGATTATTCTGGACCACTAACACGAATTTGCGTTGTTGACGTATTGTTGATCTAACGAATGGGCAGCGTTTCGAGCTCAGATATCTCATATACTAAGAAGGTTTCAAATTCACAGGCCGAAAGTATCAGCGCCCTTGTTGAAAATCACTTGTGAAATACTCGTCAGTGAATACTTGTCCTCATTTGAACCTTAGCTGATGCAAAATGCCTACCAAATGAGCGAGGTCCAGAACAGTCCAATATACACTGGCAATATCAGATATCTCGATACGCCGGTTTCTTATAGAATCAATTTATCCCTGGCTACGTTTATATGGAATAACTTTAGTTCATTTTAGTTTACCTTGGAAGAATGAATAGAGGGCAATAGAAAAAAGGTATGACACACTCCAGTGTCCATTTTGTGGACTCAAATAACTTAATCCACAAACACGAGGTCATTGGTTACTTTCTTAAAAATTCAACAATTAGAGAATATAGACATTTCAATACAAGTTACGAGCAGCAAACTACGCGTCCACATTCGCAGACTCATCGCCTAAGCCGGCATTTCAAAAGGTTTGCAAATAGTTACCATTTTTGCTGTTATCGTTAGTGGTTTCTGCTTATGTGTCGCCTAAGGCGTTATTTACTACTAACTTGCAGTGACACCCACGTCCAATTCTTCATCCGATACGAGTTTTCTCATCGACAATCTACGCAAAGGAGCTTAACTATCCTCAGTAGACTGCGACTCTCTTATCGTCCAACGAACCACAATGACTGACGACTGAACTCACTGCCTTGGCTCAGCACGCATGCATCACGGGTCCATAGAAAATTAGGCAGTCCGACGAGCTAAAAGGAAGCGATGCCGGCTATTTTTACAGTGTGCGCCAGAATAAACTGAAAAACTGACCGACAATTTTCCATACACGCTTCCTCCAAATGGAAAGGGTCCGATTAAATCCCCACGGAGTCGCACGTTTGCTGTCGACTAAGTCTTTGGGCCATCTGCGTAGGTTAGCTACGAGTATAACAAGTGAGTAATTCTTGCATCTCCATAAAACATAACACATTTCATACAACCATAAAATTATGATGAAAAGTGCATACTGCTCAAGTAGCCACTATTTTCATTAATATTCGAATGGGTTATTCGAGATGTGCTTAGATGTAGGCAGCATACTGCTCTGTCTGAATTAAATCGACAATACGTGCTTTGTTACATAGTTTTAAAGTCTCAGGTAGCTAATATTCATGATGCGTGTTTCCTTTCAGACGTAACTGATGCTATGCGGACATCATAACTCGACGGAAAACGTACATATGAGGACAGTAAGTTGTGTACAAAACGTTGACATAGTCACAGGCTTATAAGTTGAACCGCTGACACAAACTGAATGCGTAAATTTGATGAAAAAGTATCTCCCACGAGTGCAACAACTGCATATTTCTTGATTGATTTCTACAAGTTGCGGAGTTAGAAAAAATCTCGAACACAGCTTAAAAACCACTGCTTTCGATTGTTGTACGACCCGATTATTGGAAAAGTGTTCGTTCTAGGCAGCACACCACCGTTGTTAATTAGTTCTGCGATTTCAGTTAACAAATTATTTGTTTCCGGGTAGAGCCAAGCGATCTTATGATTATATCAATAAAGTCTGCAAAATATACGCAGTAAAAAGAGTTTTCAGAGTATGAATACTGTGCCGAAAAAGTTTCGATCAAAAGTTAATAAAATACCTCCTGCTTTCCTGTTAGAAATATAAACGCATCGAGGAGCTGCCACATTTCTTTTGGCTTGCAGAGGCATCGATCATACTTCATTGCGGTCCCTCGGTTCAGTTTCTAAGATGACTTGCCCCGGTCAATATTAAAACTAGGTAAAATTTCTGGTCTTTTCTGTTCGCTTCGTCGGATAGACATTTGTTCAGTTCTGCGGAGTAGAATACAGTCAAGACTTATAACTATGGAGTGCGTCATGTGGCATAACTTTGGAAGGTGTGGATCATACCATTAGCAGTATAAAGTCTTACGACTCAATACTTACTGACCATTGCACTGACAGGTCTTCATTTTACAGGCAAATTTGCTCAGAAGAAGGAGATGCGATCACTGGAAGAAGGAATTTATTGGCCTGACGTTTCGGATTCTCACTCGAACCCCTCATCAGAGACAGTCGTATATGCGGAATTACGTTACCGCTCTGGGCATCTCTGTCAGACCTTTGGGCAGAAACGCAATATGAGACGTAAGATGGGTCCTCGTGTCTTACGGGACCGGTGGAAGGAGGGATTGCATGAGTGGGGCTAGTGAATAGGAAGGTGGACAGAAGGCGAAAGCAATTCCTGCGAAGATTGCTGTGAATTCGTGAATAAGTTAAAATAATTCTCGTGTGACCATGAAAGCGAGTCAAACGATAGAAATCGCATGATATTTAACGCCATAACATCAAAGTAAATCAAATATGACGCCGCTACAATAATGATGCTAAGGTCAGAGGTCAGGACAGCGCAGTAGCCAATAATAATCCATGGACGCAAGGCAATGAAAACCCCATAGGAGTTAACCGCGAACGGTGGTCCTATCGCACCACGCAATGCAAAATTACTGCGAGCTGCGTTT
This sequence comes from Spirometra erinaceieuropaei, assembly GCA_902702965.1. Lineage (NCBI taxonomy): Eukaryota > Metazoa > Platyhelminthes > Cestoda > Diphyllobothriidea > Diphyllobothriidae > Spirometra > Spirometra erinaceieuropaei. The sequence goes on along the minus strand of CACRXP010000327.1, from coordinate 335,160 downwards.
AGGTGTCCAAGAGAGGTAAAGGAAACAAAGTGAACTCGTAAACCTACGGCTAATGTTAAAAAATTTAATATTTAGATGAAAGTCACGGAGGCAACCGCCGATTAAGTATAAGTTTATTTTTATTTTTTGTTAAGATCGGCATGACGGTATGTGATAGTAGTATAAGAAAGTTATGTTTTCATATCATAGAACGGCTATGCTGAAGCTTCCAAATGTTAAAAAAGGAGTCTTCAAGCCCATGCACCCACCAGAGCGGACATCAATAGGAGAACGATTAAAACGCCCAACACTATATTTTTTGTCAGGAAAAAGGGCTACCGCAAACATTCCAAGCCTGTGCATGCCGCAAACCAAAGAGGTTGCACAAGAGAAATATGTGTGCTGGAGGTACTGCTTTTTAGTGCACTAGAAGCCCTTGACGAAAGTCACTTCGAACTGGGTTGGTCTTTGATGGCAGCCGCCCTAGCCTGACGAAGATTATGAAAATAATGTCGGCATTTGTGGGAAGAGATAGACTTAGGCAGTGTGAGCAAGATGAAGAAGTTGCGCACAACACAGCCCCCAGTTGCTATCGCGCATGCCGGGACGTCTGCCCAGCCGCCTTGATGAAGTTAACCAGGCAACATGGCGGGCTCGAAATTGAAGTGCAGGTTGACGAAACTATGGTCAGCCGAAGAAATTATAATGTGGGACGGATGCGGAGGCCGTACTGGGTCGTCTGCATGCACAATATCCAGCTCCCTTCAAGAGATTCTTAATATTTTTCGCGTTGCGAAAATATCGGTTTTCCGAACGCGCGAGGTACGTCGCTGCAATGGTAGAGGCATGAAAAAAGGCACTGTGTGCGACATCGCCAAGGAAGCCGTAACCGCTTACGGATACCATGAAGAAACGTGAAGCTGGCTGGCGAAAGCGTTGTCACATGCGTTCAAGTTGAATAAGTAACTAATGAAGTACACGCGGTGCAATGGCCCGCCTTCGGCAGCTCTCGGAATATGTAGCATAGGTCAAAGCCGGTGAACACCACAGCAGACCTGCTTACTGTAGTATAGCAAGAAAAGCGGTTTATAGCAACAAACGTAAGACGATACACAAGAAAAGCTGATAATCCGCACCTGTTGGCGATAAGGCAACGCTGTAGAACCAGAGGCTAGTTTGGATGGCGAATAATCGAAGGGTGGACCGAAGCCAACAAACGGGCGAGGAAGAAAACCCCTAGTGCTCGCCGTTAACGAAAGATTTCCGTGTAGGGACATGGAGACTGAGCGGATGGCATCGCTGTCGTAGCCGCTAAAGCAATGCTGTCGAACCTAAGGCCAGTATGGATGGTAACACATTGAACGTTAGAACGAACCCAACAGGATAGAAGGGAAGAAGACGCTTGGTACTGGCCGTTTACAAAAAATTTCCGTGTTGGGGTGCTGGGACTGAATGGATGACATCGATGTCTAGCTCGTAAAGCAACGCTGTTGAACTGCAGGCCGGTATCGATGGCAACCTATGGAAAGGCAAATCGGAGCCAACAAGGTAGGGGAAGAAAGCTCCTAGTACTCGGAGTTTGCGAAAGATTGGCGTGCGAGGGTGCAATGACTGAGCGGTCGAAATCGCTGTCATAGCTGGTAAAGTAACACTACTTGTATGGAATTCAGTAGGCAACAATATATAATACGCAATCCTGGGTCACAATCTGCGTTCTTACCGAACTTTGTAGCAACATTAATTTGACGGATGGCCGCAAATCTCATATCGTGGCGAGGCCGTTTACTTAGTTTTCGCCGGTGCTAGCGTATACCTCCAGTCTTTTGCTCTACGAGGGATATCTCGTTTACCTTGGTTTTACGTGAAAAATCAGTCGTATCTTTGAAATGGCAGGCGTTTAAACAATATTTTCATTTTGATTTCCGGATGAGCAATTTGGCTTTTAATCAAAATTATAAACAAAACTATATTGAGATGCAGTCATTTCCAAGTACCTTCAGATTTGGCTGTATTTTCAAAGAGCTTCCGGCCAGCAGCGGGTTTCCAAAATAGGTTTCACCAAACGAAATTAGGCATTGAAGACGGCTGATTATTTTACCAACCTGGTGCGTCAATAATCTAGCTAGCAAAGTAGCGTTATTCAACATGACTGTGTATGTCAGTAGTGCTCTGTCGATGATGCATTTGGAGTATATTATGTTTCTACAGGTCGAAGTTAAAATGAGCATCCTTATTCGGACTTGCAATCTGGTTAGTCAACCTAATCCACAACATGATCGTCTACGGTGATACGCTTGACTTACTGACATAAGAACAAGTAGATTTATACATTCCCTTCGTGTTCTCCCGGCCCAATTTGTATATACTTAATCAATTATTTGGGCGGAGGCTGCTGAAGTCAGTAATTATTTTGCATTTTGGCAGAGAAGGTGTCATATGTGTGACACATACGTAGCTGGTGGAGGAGGTGATGTCTCCTGTATTTCGAAAGAAACATTTCTAATATTTCAAAGGTATGTCAGTGTACTCCTTGAAAGACAAACACTAATTTGAACGGCCCCCTCTGCAAATCATTGCTGATTCTAAAAAAAAGCCCACTTGTACCCACAACTTTTTTTCTATGCCAAAGTATCATCGAGAACATCTAAACATATGCTTACATATCTTGTAAAGCCATCTTTGCCTAAAGTTAATTAGATTTGTCGGTCCAATTTAAAACAAACTAAAATCCTACATTCGGTCCCTTTTAAGAATGTTTGTGGACTGCATACCGAAGACCTAATTTCAGAATGTTGATGTCTTGAAGCACGACTTTTTGCCTGCAGCCCTGGCACCGAGGACCCTAATTGCATTTTAAACACAGAAATTAATGGAGATGCACATAAAAACAGGCCCTTTTTCCACTTCATGCCAAATCCGCGAACCGGTATAGTTCCGTCCTATGCGGTCCTCAAGATTATCCCCAAAGAGTTAATTGTGAGATGGCAGCAGGGAACCTAACTGGATCAGTCGGAGACAGTTAAATCGTGAACGCCAGCCAACAGAATGCAAATCAACCAGCAAATCAAACAGCCACAGTAGCTTCTTAACTGCCCTCCTCCAGTGTAATGATCTGCAACAAAGCAGTTTGCCTCCAGCGTTCTTATTCCCACTGAGCAGTCATCTGGACATAAGACGCAAATGAAAAGAGAGATTCGGTCAGTTCAAGACAACAAGCTGGGTAAGGCATGCCGATTTATGCTTGATTTTGGTGAGATGAACGCTTTGCTGTTGGATAACTTACCAATTCCTCGGAAGATTTATTAATTCATCAACTTTTGTCCCGGAGAGAGATTTTTATTTCAAAGTTCGGAACTGTGTTGGATTGGTTCTGATACGATCGAAATAAATGCGGAATTTGAAAAACAGAAAAAATGTTGAGATCTGGTGCTTAAAAACGTAGCCTCAACGATAAGCCAAATGGCATGAGTGAGCATTTTAAAGTATCGCATTTTTACTTTGACTGGCATTAACCTGAAGTTCGCAAACTGTTCACGGAGTCTGTTTTTCCCGCACATCAGATATGAGATGTTACGAGTTGCTGCTGAAAAGTTTCGCAAAGTGCTTTTATCTATCCAAGCACGAAGAACGAGCGTAATCGCTACAAGTTTAAACGCTAAGCTGTGCTTCCGTAAAGTAAAAGTAATACTTTCACAACTATGTAACCAACCTCAAATTTCTGATTGGTCTTTCTACTTGAGACACATATAGTTATTAAAAAAGGGAATAGGGAACCCTTATTCCGAGAATCTTTGCTGATTCCAAGAGAGATCATGGTCGACCTTAAAGTAAGAATTAAGGTAAGAGTAAGGTCTGGGTTATTTTAAATTTAGGACACGAGAACATTTATCCTTCCTGGAGGTGTGCGCAAGATAATCTGTACTACCTAGCGGGGGTTGCTATCCTCGTGTCTATCTGAAAAATCATGTCAACAAATAATTCCAGCTGAACTGATGGTTCAAACTGTTATTTATTTATTGGTGTTTAAGTGGGCATATTCGCATAACCGCACGATAACGTTTGGGGAAATATAGGTCACATAAAGACTGTGTTATTTAGCAATAAATGACGGATTGTTACCAACCGAAAAGTCAAATTCTATATTCCTGGTAGGTCCACTTCATTAATCAAAATATGTACGACAGACGAAATGACTTTCTCAACAGAAAATTTCAATCAGAGCATTCTATTTTTCAAAAAGACGCGTATTGCATTTAACCAAACTGTCCACATTTTATGCTTTTCCCTCTTATTATGGGTTCGCGTGGGAATTCGGACCGTCAGGTGAATAAACTACTTGTTCCAGTGATTGCATCTCCTTCTTCTGAACTGTTTCCTGGAATTCACCAGGAATTCCTTTTCACTATTTATATCAGTCAAGTCTCGATAAGTTCGAGTCCGGAGAAGCCATTCAAGGCAAGGACAATTGGTACAGTTGATTGATGAAAAGCTGACTGAATATGGCGTCAGCTGCTAGATTTTACGACCCAGTTACGTCAACTTTTCTAAAGAGACTTGCAATGTGAGACGAGATTGTGTCAGTCTGTGTTCACAAATCCGTGCTACTCAAACGGTCCACGTGGCAGATGCGCTGGACCAACACGGGAGCCATATCGCATTCTGGCAGGCGTTATGGGAATGTGCTCTATGACAAATTGCAACGGTACTGGCTGCAGTGGCAGACCCAGTTGTCGGTAGACGTCGCGCATGTTGGGACCTCTGCGGCCCTCCCCACTGTTGCCGCTAGTTATATTCTTCGTTAGTTGCTGTGTGAACCAGGGATGTGAAGTGGAGCGCCAATGTGCAGGATCGACGTCGCCATCGACCTGCGCCCTTCCCCACCTCCGGACGTTTTGACTCTGTCTTGACACCGTGATGAGATGGGGAGTAGGGAGTGCGGTAGATCGTGCTCTGTTCGCAGGCTTGTTCAGCTATCCTCCGCCGGTACGAAAGTGCGGTAGATGCTGTGCAAATCTCCTACCACTATAAACTAGCTCACGCACAAGTCACCGACCCTGCTTTCACCTCGCCGTGAAGCACACGGCGGATATCGCCAACAACGACTGTCGAGCTGTTGTTCACGAATCCTGTCCGTGCGACTGATGATCTTAATACTCAAGTATGAGTAGCCTATGATCCACTTTTTATTGTGATTGTTTGTACGTTTGTGAAGCAATGGAGTATGTAGTCCATCACAAAGCACTTCGTGGTTTTCGAAATCTTTTTTTTATTGCAGTGAGATATCCGCGCGTTCTCGTGCTATTTCAACATCCAGTCATTATCTAGACCATGTGGTGATCTAGCTGCAGTCGCGGTTTATGGTTTACAGTGAGTACAAAACCTCCAGCCCTTATTGGTCAGGATGAATACGGTTGCGTGAGGTGCTATTTCGGATGGTCTGCACAATGTTACGACAAGAGAATTGTCATTTTTGCCACATTTCTTCAAGCATTCGGGCGGCAAAAGACGCCTACATCTTCACAACTGTGGTTCGTTTGCCAGATTTTGCGACCGTCCTCTTCAACGAAGACGGATGTGGATCTCCTTCCGGAAGCGTTTTCAAATTAAATCGAAAATTGTAATGCTTTTGTACAAAAGTTAAAGAGCTCAATTTTTAGTAGTGTCTTTCCTGACACGCCAAATATATATAAACAAAATGTAGGATGGCAAAGCACCTCTATGATAATATTTCTCCGAATTTCAGGCACTAAGCACCTTTATATATGCGTTGGCACATCTGCCAAAGGATGACGAAGACCGCGTTATCCACTGTCCATGGTTCCCTCTCGGTGGGCATAAATCGCGTTGTGCAGCCTCATACATCGTTTCCTTAATCACCCATTGAAGCGAAAAGGCAATTACCAGGAAGAATTTCCAAAAATCAAGATGCGGTCACTGAGATCAGAAGTTTATTGCCTTGACGTTTCGGATTCTCACTCGACCCCATCACCAGAGACAGTTGCAGATAAAGGTAATGGGGGCACAAAGACTGCAGTGTTTTTAGTGCTTAGCTGCCGTGGAGCCATATGCGTACTATAATTAACAGCTCTCGCGATCACTTCAGAAGGTCGTAACTGAGGCGATGATGGCTCGTCAGTCCGCATCTGAGTCCTTAATTGCCGCCAGCGCATCATCTGTGTTGGATGTTGGCGTGATGATTACTCAGCTAGTTGACGTGGTGTCACTGGGATTTTTACTCGCTCGCGCCCTCCCCACGTGACTGATTCCTCTGCTCAGGAATTGTCTCAGCACTGAATATGATGCCGAGAGGTCATTACGTTTGCTGATGGGTTGCGGACCTAAAAACCATGATTCGAACAGCTTGCCGTTCATGGAGTTGCCAGTTCTTGTGAGGATTTCGGCCTCTTAGAACATGAAAATGTAGCCGGGTCCCGTAGAATGACTGCTATCTGAGAGCTGGTGTCTTTCCGCCTCGGCGTTGTTGCGTGCCCGGCCATTCGCGTCCGGAATGATCTCCCAGTTGCTCCGACGTAGTTGCTCTTCCGCAACCGCACCAGATCCGGTAAATGACTCCAGACGTTTCCTGCCGAGGCAGCGGGTTTGTCGGTCTCAAAAGGTGGTGCTTGATGGTTGCATAACCTGTCGTCAAAGGAGCTGACGGAGGAACAAATTCAGGTGTTAAGGCATAAGGGCTCATTTAACACAGCGGATGTCAAACCTGTCGACATGATTGCAGCAATAAAGTCAATCTTTAAGCAGACTGAAGCGACAGACGAAACAAAGAACCTTATGCGACACCAAGTGTCATTCCTCCTGATGGTTCATAGGCCGCGCCACGTGCTTTTCAAAGTCGAAAATGAGGCATTGGATGAACATCTGGTCTCAGTGACCGCATCTTTCTCTTCTCCTCAACCGCTCTTACCTAGCATGCTAGTTCTGTTTGTTTGTATCGTTGCTTTTGCCGGTATGACTGTTTCGACATTTGTCGCTGATTTCTAAATTGTAAAAATGATATGTTGTCTTATACAAAAACATTTTCCTCCGAGCGTTCTGAAAACAGCAGACATAAGCACCCGTTTTTCTATAATTAAATATTTGCTACTACAGATGAAACTGCGCTACGGTTCTGATGCACTTATAATGAAGTAATTTATACGGATAAATCACGAATATAGCGAAATCGCGTCAAATTATATCAGTACCTCTAAGCAATATAAGTGATTTTTAAAGTGTTCCCTTGATTGATTGTCCGAATTGCACCAAATCCTACTTAAACATGACCACTTTCCTACAAGCTACGCAGCCCGTTTCTCTGGATGCGAATGGTTTATTACTTAAATTGCTAAATTATTCAAGTGATCGTCTGAATTACTAACGCGAATTATCTAACCACAGCCCAAAAGACTGACGATAGTGTTGACTTTAAAATGGACACCGCAGTTGGGTGTTCCACAGCGACAGCTGCGTTTCAGGAGAACTTCGTGCTTCGAGATATGTCGGAGTTTGTCCGAAAGACGAAGGATTCCATGGGAAAATAGGTGAAATTAGGTAACAGTCTCCTGCGGTATGTAATTTGTAGGCTGGTTAACCACAAACATGCTTTAGGGGTTAGCTAGGACTGGGGTAAGTGCCTAGGCAAAAGACATTACCACGTATGCCCTCTATTGTGAGTGGTGAAAACTATCTGATAAGACTTCTAACCTTTCAGTTATGCCAAGTTTATTCCTTTTTCAAAAAGTGACGGAATATGAGTAAACCAAGGGTTATTCTTCTGCGGTGTTCCTAGGCCGCTACTGCATGGCAGTTGCGAACAAGTTTAAATTGCATTTGAAGAATCATTTTGTAATATTTAAATTTGCGGATTTGTCGGGGTAATAATCTGAACGCATACCTGAATAAGCCTTGAGGTTAAATTATAAATTTGGGCATAACTTTAATAATCGGTGTCCACAAATCCCATATATTGTCTCACACATTGATAATGTGAGATATCGCTAGGCTTCCCTTATAACTTAACGGTCTATTGAAACTTGTGTAGAAGCGTTAAATTCAAAGCAATTCTGGAATTATCTCCTTAAGGCAAAAACGTACAAAAAGTACTAGTCAAATTAGAAAGCTAGCTGTTATTCAGGTTAACGCATTTCCCTTACCGAAAAGCCTTATTGACAATAATGCCTGCAAAACAACTCAGAAGTTTCAGACCGAATCATTCCCTTCACTATGTGCAATCCTATTTTGCATTTTTCACCGTTAAAGCTGTCTGACATAAATTATTAGCAGTAATTCCCTGATGAATATCAGTGAAGTCTGCCCTCATTTTCAAAAAAGTACTCTTTAGACTCGCTTAATCGATTGTGTATTTTTTTAACCAAGACTACATACTCGCTCCGATTTTCACTCCCAGACTTGCTTGATGGTTTTTCGTTCGCGACAGCTGCCTCTTCCCATGGGAATAAAAATGAGAAATGGCATTTTGCTTAGTTGGAATGAGCAACTCGAACGCGAACCTGACTGGCTAATCGAGTTGATTGAGTTTTCTTACCAAAACTCACCATTGAAAAAAAATTTAATCTTTTTTGAATTTCCAGCGAATAGACTGGTAAATCGAATTAAGCAAAAAGAGCTTTAAGGGCAGTAGCAGACTCCTTACAGGCCTTTCATTTTGTTAACGACAAAAACAATCTGCACCCAGCCATTACAGATCGTATGCATTTCTAAGGCGGCCACAGTGCAACCAGCAAGAGCACTTTTGGCATCTCCCCATAGAACGCACCCGGGATTTTTGGGATTTGGCTTTTGATTCATAACAAACAGGAAAATATTTGTTATTCTAGCCCGTTGGTAACTAGAGTCAGACTGAAGCAGCACTCAGTTATTCGCGCTGCTGGCTGATCGATAAGTCCTCGTGGACACAGCAAATGTAATTTGTGAAATTGCAGACAATTGTTGAGCGGTAAAGTACATTTTAGGCAGGGCAGTTCAGTACAGACAGACCTCCCTGACAGAAGAATTGCTAGCTGCATTCACGGAAATGCGTTCAGACTGTAGGTGTGTTTATTTTTTTCATAGACGATTGTTGTTGTTGAATTCGCTTGTTTCGTTTAGGTAGACTGCAGTAAACATGAACAGCCAACCGAGGGCACACGACTGAAAAGAAGATAATATAGATGGCCGGCCGATGAAGAACTTCATACTCACTACAAGTTAAAATAACTTAGACCATTTGATATATTCGAACAAGTTCATCTTCCAGAAGCCTACGTGGTTCATCTCGCCAAACTTTTTACGAAACATCTGGCGTTGAGGCAAACAGTTGCGTAATTAGTAGACAGTTGTTAAGGAGTGATTGGAAAAAGGAAACTGCCAAATATGTTGAGGAAATATGTTATCCTGGTCTTTCATGTCTTTATAAACTCACCTATGAAAGTAAGCGTATTCTCCCACGCATATGCTGACTGCGTGAGACGTTGCGCGCTTGCTTTTCGCAAACAGTAGGATAAATGACTTTAATTTTTGTAGTCTGATAGCATTCACCTGTTGTCTGTGAATAGAGCTCTGTGTAGTATTTCTTGTGTGCCTGTAGCATGAGCCATTAGCTTAGTTCTGACCTATATCCCAGTCGTGGGTCAAATTTGCACAGAGAGCACGATTTTGTAAATATGGTGAAGTTGTGGTTTTCCTAGTTTCTGACAAGCCATTAGTTTCACAAGTAGTTTGTTGACACTCTGTTTCAGTTACTTTCTAATGGTAGTGTGGTACTATAGCGGCCAAATGCGCTCTCCAAACAATTACTCATTAATATAAAACGTGCAATTTGAGCGTAATTTTATGTGGAACCGCTCTTTACTAATATACATTGCAGTTTTACGCTATATTAATCGACTATTAATAGCCTTAATTCGCTTTCAGCTAAAAGTCATTAGGTCGTTCAAGGTCAAACCTATGACACTTTGGTCATCAGAAGATCGCCAGTAAGCTCGTCTTGGATCTAAAGTCCTCCGCCTGACTTTGTATTTCAAGTGGCCAAATTTGATCACTGTGGCGTGTATAAGCGAGGAGGAAGTCAGAAGATCGTACTAAAAATACGGACTTTAACATCAAAGGTGATCAGATGCACAACGCAGTCGATGAAGTCTAGTGCCCACCTTCGGTATATTTCGATAAAATAAGTTGACTGGTAGACGTGGTGCAAACAAGCAATGATGATCATACCGAGAAAATAAATTATTTTTTAGTTAATATAAGCACCAGAAGAGCACGTTTTTCGTCTACTAATCAAAACTACATCTAACACCGTTTCGGTCACCATAAATAATCATTGCATATGCAGCTCGCAGGAAATAACTCTAAGTAGGCTGATAGTAACGTCGGCATTACTTGTGCGATTCCGAAAGGCTAATAAATGAAATCAACGACAATTCCTAACTTACGTTAATCTTTTAACGATCATCAACATCGATTCTTCCAAGGAGGACCGCGTTGATTTTCACTATTCTGCTCCGCCGGACATGTGCGTTTAACTATTTGACTACGTGACAGTCTGTTCTTGTAACTAGCCTTCAAAGTATTACGTATAAAGAAAGAATTTTAAGTTTTGGTAATAAATTTTAAAATTTATGTATTTGCACACTTTCCGGAAGAGTCTAGTGAAATCAGTCACGATATACTAAGTTCCTTACAATGATCCCCGCGATGCTTGAGACGACCTATTACCCAACCGGTCTCATTTTTATCCTAGCCAAATTTACTCGGGCTGAATGCTCATATGTCCCTTTTCCCGCAGAGTTCTGCTCTTTTCAAGGCGTAATTATTCCAAAACTCTGAATTGCAAAGTTGTTCCCAACATCCTAGACGTTTACCCCTGCACAACTGCATAATTATCCGATGCGCGTCCAATTCCGTATGCATTGTGACTGTATTTTCAGTTCAGAAACAGCTCATGTCCTCACTGATTTTTAGTTGTTGTCGTATTCACTGATTTACGTGAACTATATGAGCACTAACCGGGAAGTTAAACCTTCTGAGCGACCTGTCAAGTCTCACTCCGGTCAGGGAGAGAAGACGTTTGTTCCGCGAAACATACTTGACAAGTAAAGAGACAAATTTGCGACTCACGTCCACTGGTATACCTCATGACATGAATGCATTTCCTCTTACGTTAAAGCGAAAATTTTGAAAAGTTACTGGTGTGCGTGGTGCCTAGATAGCGCTGACTGCCACTTCTGCCAGGTCTATAGCAATATAAAGTAATCCTTCCCATCCCAGAACCATCATCGATCAGTTGTGACTTAAAATAACAGCTTTATGCCTGGCGGCCACACAACCGCGGCTACCGTAACTGGTGGACTAAACCGGATGAGCGTGTTTGACTTGCTGCTTACACATCAACGCGCTTTAGTGAGAAGCTTTGTACAGTTGCAAAGAGCGACCAGTCTTGACACGACAAGCGCCATGTTAGCTACCGCGTCCTTTACCATTACAAGTCGCCTTTTACCTAGACCTGTCGATAACTAAGGAGGTGCTTGCAGCAGGATAATGTGCTACATATAGAACTGACTTTCCTTAATAAAATTCGAATTTCATGCGAGATGGCATTATGACAGTCCACTCTTCCGATCGTCGTCGCTTTGTCACACTGGCCTTCTGTCCGCTTCACGTTCCCTGTCGACTCGCTGCTGGGATTGCGCAGGACTAGACACTTACCTTGCGAGAGCTCGAAGTTAACTGATGCTGTTTATTGGCCGGTTGCCTACAGAAGGGTACAACTCAGACAGAGCAAAGGCGCACACGCGCTGGGGGGGGGGGGCGGGTTAAGAACCTCGACATCAGACGCAAAATAAAAACAGGGCAACGGTAGGCTGTGTAACCGCACCCGGCAACCAATGATCTGAGGGCCGTGACATGCAGGAATGGTGGTGATAGGGGTTTTACGGGAGGGGCGTATGTACACGCCACCTTCATGCACTTCCTTGCGCCTGCTTCGAGCTCTGTCTTCGCTCTTTCTCTTCCTAATCCAGCGAGTGGACAAATTAGGTATGTTAATGAATATTGTTTGAGGAAGCAAAGCATATGCTGTCAATCAAGTGAGGCTGCAGAACGAGACCTCTCCAAGAACTTTATTTACGCAGCACTTCGAATTTACTTTTGAGTCTGTCGTTTGGGACAACAACAGCCACAATCAGCGGATACACATGAGTTGCAATACTAACCAGGCACACTTGTTAAGCAATCACACTTTATAGAATTAGCGGCTGTGGCAGTCATCGCAGTTAATCGAAATCACGGCTTCCAAAAGATCCAGGTCGGTACGTACATGACCACTTTTATATGACACTTGATAAAACATCACTTGAAGCATTACCCCGTGGTCCTAAGTTTCGCATGTCTCGTTGAAAAGTTAGTTAGTTAGATTTAGAAACTCGTTTCGAGAACCTCTGCAACCAAATCTACGATCTGGTGTCCGCTTCCGCAGACAATATCCAACATACATACATACTGGTGAATTGCAGTTATCAGTACCTGAACAAGGGACAAAAATTCGGGGATTGCTAACCAAAGCACGCATGGAGAAGTTAAAAGAACTTCGAGAGAAAAAAGATATCTTGGTAACTAAGCCGGACAAAGGGACAGGCATCGCTAAAATAAGCAGATCGGATCATGTAACAGAGATACAATCCATATTGCCAGACCAGATGAAATTAAGGAAAGTGGACGAAGGACAAGGTGGCGCGGACGAAGAAGAGGCAAAACTGGCCAACTGTCTAAGAAGGCTCCACGCCGGGGGTTTCATAAGTGGCCGTGACTTCGAATACCTCCGACCAGTCGGCACACATATCCCTCGATTATATGGTCCGCCTATGATCGACTCTCAGTTCGAGTGATTTTGGACATGAGAAACCCTCCGTATCATGAGATGGTGAAGTGGTTAACAGAGAAACTCTAACCTGTACAGCACCAACTAGCACCAAGTAGCTATCGAGATACTTTTGAATTCGTTGAAGAAGTCAAAGATCTGAACCTTAATGACATTGTGATGTTTGCGATAGACGTCTCATCAATTTTTACAAGCGGTCCAGTCACCGAGACAGTAGATCCCGCCTGCGAATTCCTCTCGGCCAATCAGCGAGAAATAGAAATTCCGATGAACGCACTCAAGGGACTATTACCAAGATGCACATTAAATGTGCAGTTTCATTTTGACAACAAACTCTATGGACAAATAGACTGCACTGCTATGGGTTCGTCTATTGAGCTTTTATTATCCGATGTCTTCATGGGCAAGCCGGAGAGATTTCCACTAAGTGATCAGATCAATAAGCTTCAACATTACCGTCGCTATATTGATGATACCTTTGAAATTGCCATTGCAGAAATCGACGTAGCTACCTTCTTAATTGCTGCAAATCAGGCACATCCGGCTATGAAATTCGCGTTGGAGATAGAAACGGTCGGTTCGCTCCCTCTCTTCGATGTTCTTCTAAGTAGGACACCTGACGGTAATGTCCGAAGAAGCGTCTATCGGAAGAAGTCCTGGTCTGGACAATGCATGAACTTCGCCAGTTTCATACCCCTTCAACAAAAACGAAATATTATCCGGTATTTGGCATAAAGAGCTAGAAAAATCTGTTGAACAGATAGCATCGAGGAAGAGCTCAGAAAAATCCAGGACTTTCTTTGAGAAAACGGGTATCCTGACAGGTTCATTGCAAAGAACATTGCCGAAAGACCGGTCAAACCCGCCACACCGACCGCTGAAAAGAAAACTTTGTTCCTTAAAGTCCCCTTTTGAGCAGACGCTGCGAATGAACTCCTTAAGAGACGCCTTAACCAGGCGGTCTCGCGAACCTTCCCAGCAGCAAGGGTTCCAATATCAGTCTCTACTAACCCTCTTTTACGCAGAGAATGTAAGGATAAGTTGCCACTTCAAACCACCTTGCTGTGCATCTATTCCTTCACTTGTTCCTATGGAGCAGGTTATATTTGTCGCCCGAGTCGGCGCTTATCCAAGAGAAGACGGGAACACCTCCCGGCATGGCTGGGAAAACGCGAAACGAGGGGCATAAGCAGCGCCATTCTAGCTCATATTGTTGATTCCGGATACCGTGTGGATCCCAGCGAAGCTTTTCGTGTGATTTATAAGGTCCCATCGATCTAGCCAAGCTGCTGGGCCAGCGCCTGCTGTCAACAGCGGATGCGGCCGCCATCGGGTTACGAAAACCAATCTTGTGTGCGCAGAGGAACCGCATTCCGACTGCTTACCTATCGCGGGCAAAGGTCGACTAACTCTGCAACTCTTTGCGTCCTTCCGTTCTCACTCCCACCCTGGCATTAACTGCTATTACCACCACCCTCCACATTCCCACACTCCCTATGTTTTAAGACGAACTTTAATTGATATCACCTATCACTGCCATGTTTCAACTTGACGAGAATCTATCGAAAGCGAACTTATGCTCACAAACCGGCCTTCTGAATAATCGAAAATACCTTTCCGCCTACAACAGAGTCCTCAGTAGGTATGAAAGCATTGGTGGTTGACGTGAAAAGTACTCAGAAGTCCGGCTGACTCTCCCGGAAGCAGTGTTCGCTTGCGCGCTCCCAGCATGATTAATTACTCCGTCTAGACAAAGTTAGTGCTGACTAGAGACGGCAGTGGTCACTGCGTGCGTTAATGGATTAAGGCCGGAGAACCATGAACCAAGTAACTCGCGATCTATGTAGTTTGGTGATTGTATGCGAAGCTTAACATTTGTGTCCCCTTTATCTCTTTTCTGGACATTCGTATTCAGACCTTGACGGCGGACAAGAACACCAAGGAAGGCACCTGATTCCTATCCTGTCCCATTACCGCAATTTGGATGCCCTGGTGGACGCATCGATCTGCTTTTTAACGTAAATGCCCAGCCCTATTTGATGACCAAGAAGACATTATTCAAACTCTGTGTCTTGGATTTCGGTCTTTGTTTACTTTAATGGGTCCAACTATGAGTAGATACATCGATGAATCTATCTGCGTTATATGTATCTGACTGTCAAACTCGAGATGTTTGTTAAGCCAGAACCTCGGAAATTAAAAGATGTGGTTTCGTTCGAACAATTCTCATTCTCAGTGTATTTCTTCTAAGGGAAAAATTAAATGAACTCGACTGCCAGATTCTGGACACTAACAGTAAACAGCCTCGTGATACCCCCGGATACAATGGCCTCGTCCTAGGGGATACTTAGTCCACGATTTTTCCCAGAAATTGTGCTAACGAACTGACTACAACGCCTGCCTTATCAGACAGAAATTCAAGGGAGCCGAAACAGCCGAATTGTCAGCTTACATTTAGCCGTAACTTTAAATACTAAGTTGGGTCGAAATGTAAAGCATTTTGCGCAATTTGGGAGGGTCAGCAGATCGGGTGATACTGTTTCCGGAGCTGTCGCCGGGCCCTAGTTAGTTGGCCTTATTTCACCCGACTTTTCCTTTGTCAACAGCGCCACATTACTTTCACCTCTTGGCATGTTTATGGGGTTGAACCTGCATGAAATATGGGACTAATGGTCTACGGCTACGATCTTCGGCTGCTGAAGACAGTCGGTTGTGATGGTGGCACGCAGTTTGCCGGAAAGGTATTCGTTGCTCCTTGGTCTCTCCAGTGCAGGGAGTTCGACCCTGAGAAAAAATTCGTATTGGCTGTTAACCATGAGGAGTGAGGGCACAATGTCTGATAAGAATTTTCATCTCGTTTACAGTCTTTGTCTAACACCGGACCGTTTCCACCACTGCGAGCACGTTGACAGCTTCGCAATTACCTGTGCTGTGTGAGACTTCGTACATAACATCTGCATTCTTCCTTAATCAACTCCATCGAAAACACCTTGCATAGGCGTTTGATGATGTCGGATAGCGCTGGCCAGACAGTTTACAAAATAGTGGTTGACAGAGACCTTGGTTCAACAATCCACTTTCTCTCTCTCTCTCTCTCTCGAATACCTCCTGGAACTTGGCTTTTCACCGCCAAACTCGGCTTGCCGTCAGCTGTAGTCACGAGGGAACTCGCAGCTGAAATATAAGATCTACAGTCAATAGGACGGCAGCCCTTTTCAAATGTTGTGGAACAGAAAGACCTCGGCGTCCTAATGACCTCCTCGCGGAAACCATCATCACTGTGTCAAAGGGCAGCCAAAAGTGCGATAAGGGGTGTTATTTGCGCTGAGGCGATTATTTGTGCAGATCGACAAGGAGCTGTTAGGAAAAACCTATGGGGCATTCGTCCGGCCTCACTTAGAGTAGGCAGTTCAGGCCTGGCGAACATGGTTAAAGAAAGACTATCAACGACTGGAAAGAGTGCAGGCGATGGCTACGAAGATGGTCAAGAATCTTAATCATCTGCCTTATGAAACCAGGCTGACCGGACTAAATCTGTTTCCTCCCAGTTACAGGCAACTGCGCGGCGATCTCATTCAAACCTACAGGATTGTCAAAGGCTGTGAGTGCGCCCTAGACTTTGATGAATTCTTCGAATTGGCCGGGACTGACCGTCTGCTTGGTCATCCCTTCAAACTGCAGAGGAAGCTGGCTTATTCGGACGTCCGACGG
Organism: Spirometra erinaceieuropaei; assembly: GCA_902702965.1. Taxonomy (NCBI): domain Eukaryota; kingdom Metazoa; phylum Platyhelminthes; class Cestoda; order Diphyllobothriidea; family Diphyllobothriidae; genus Spirometra; species Spirometra erinaceieuropaei. The sequence goes on along the minus strand of CACRXP010000327.1, from coordinate 318,596 downwards.
AACGCCTTCTCTCACGGGGTCATTGGGGGCATGGAACGGATTCCCTGATGCGGTGGTTCTTTCCGAAACTGTCGAATCCTTTAACTGTAGGCTAGATGCTCATTTGCTGAGAAACTACTGTACATATAATCACGATTGTTTTAGCGGCTGACACTTACCGCTAACTTTTGAACTTCCGCATTGGCTGATGTAATTGATGATTCTATTTCGGTTTATCGATATGAATAAGGAGCTCAAGGGCGAAAGCCTCAGTCCCTTAATAAACGAACTTAAACTGGCTTACATGCTCACCCCCCCGGGTCTGTTCACTCTGAAGTGTCAGCTTTCTGGATAACCCGAAGACCGATCAACCAAAAAGGAGGACTGATGCGAAACACAACAAAATTAGTATCTTGTTGTATAGCCAATTAAGCCAAGTTGGAGGATATGTTGGCGCAGTTTGGATTAGGTCCTTCTTATATGCCACAGACGCACTTTCTTCTGCAACATCTGTCAAAGGATAGAACGAAGTCACACAGGCGAACATTTCGGTGTAAGGAAGCAGCTAAGCCTCGGAGGAAAATTTGCCACAATTATCCGCGCTTATTCTCCCATGAGGAGGCGTGAGGACCTGAAGGGATAAGCTCAACGACAGCCTAATTGTACTGCAGTAGGTGGCGTATCTCATGATACATTTGCCAAAAATTCTGAACTGTGGGTGTGGCTAGACAGGATTACTTAGGCGGCATGTAGTACTAATTACCATGACGTATTATCCCAAGATGTACTAGTTCTGTCAAGATGCCGGCGTATGAATGCGCGTCTTTTCGACCGCTTGAAAAAATTTCATTCGCTAAAGTACCGATTGAGCGGTCTGCACTTTTCCACTCATTTCCGTGGTTTTTATAAATCCGCACATATTTCATTAAAAATGCATAAAATATCCTTTCTTTGATCTATTTTTGGACAAATTACGCCCTCTTCAAGTTTCTGTCCGAAGAAATTGCGTCTTTCAATTGTAAACAAATTTGAGTCACGCATAATTTTAAACCTAATCTGCAGTTTAAATTACCTCTGGGCTTTCCAAACTACATGCCGTGCGCTTTCTCTTTAAGAAAAACCATAAATTCCTCAGCATCAAGAGGTTGCTATGCACAGCCCATAAATCTGTAAACATGATATGAGCCACACTGTACACTTCCTAAGGAGCATTGAAGAAAGGACGAATACGGTGCTATTTGAACAGACACTTCGTGGTATTCCATGATTAAACGAAAAAGCTTTCTAAACCGAAAGACACTGTTTATTCGACTACAAAATTCGAGGGAGAAATAATTTTCCACAAAACAAATGTAAGAAAGGGTATATTTGCGCATGACTCCTACTAAGCGTGATTGAATTTATAAGGGCATCAAGAATAGATGATAAAAAAGGATGCTAATTAAGTCGTCATTTTTGACGAGTGTGGTTCTTCCAAGCGACCAAATTGACGTGCCTTCAAAAGCCGACATCATGGCGGGGCTGATATGTCATGGGACCACTGTGTATTCTAGCCCGTATTACAACTTCTCCTGCATACGCCTTTCTAGCTGAAAAAATATTTCAGAACTTTGGTTAGTAAGATATGCCATCTTAAAAATCACCGACCGGTGTTGGATGTTGCAGCAGTAACAGTTTCTCATCTGTTAGGGACCCGCGTTAGGTCCAGTCGCAAGGAAACGCAGTGGATGCACACATCTTGGAACTCCTTCAATTCCGAATATGCACTCTTCTGACGAAAAGATAACCGGGGAGTGTGGTCGGACAAAGTTGTGCACAATGTCGAATGTTGCACTAAAAATCACCTACCGCTAGACTGAACGCAACTCCGGATCAAAATCCGAGCGTGTAGCAAGCGAGAGAAAGCCCTCTGCAAATTAAGCTTAGATCATATAAGGGGGGGGGGAGGTTAAACCGATGAGCATTATTTTGCTTGGCAAGGAAACGGCAGCAAGCAGACCTAGAGGGCGTGAACATTTTGCGACTGGGAATTGCTGCTGAGGCGCAATTCAAATCAGCGCTACTTAAGTTCCCTGGCCAACAAGTCATAACATCGGGACTGGTTCGAAAATGAGGCCCCGTGTTGACGCTCCGAAAACAGATTTTTTCTAAATTACGAAAACAGCAGGGGCCTTCGAACAAGGTCACTTTCGTCAATCGCTGTCATTTGCAACACACCTCGTTGAGCCAAAAAGAGTAGGCACCACGGCCCACACTAATTGCAACGAAATTAAGAATTTCTTGGCAGCCATGAGCACTCACCCGACCAAAACAACATCGTCGCCGAGGCGGGGGACAACGGGCTGATTGTTTCCGATCCTCGTTATTTACACAGCTTCAGTGCGCGAGAAAGCTGTTAACAGGCTGTCCAACGTCGAGATTTAAGCTTGCCCCAATTGCCCCCTGATTCAGTCCTGCAGAGAATAAACTTGGTCGACTTAAAATCAGGTAAGAAAAGACCGAACCTGGACTCCACGTCCTTCGAGATCTGCAAACACGGCGGCTTCGACTACTATGCAGACTCAACTTCTCTAGATAACAGTTAGAACAGACTTCACGTAATGCCCTTTCATCCCCTAGAAGCACTTGGGATGCTTTAATACAGCTCATAAGCGCCGATGGCGGAACTTGGAGATTCGCACACCTGTTCAAGGCAGGCATCTCCCTACTTTTATGGACTGTCAATCCGGCGAAAAAAATGATTTTGTTTCTCAGGTAATCGAAACGACAGGACATTGCTTCTGCAGGTTTGTTACTAAAGTGGAAAGACAACTGACTAACTACGGTTGGTCAGAGAGGATAACGAATGTGACAGGAATACCAAAAGAACAAGTATACGGGGAACGGGCTGACACTCTGGGTGACTCATCAGCAATCCCATACAGTCGCCTGGATAACTAATTCCCGAGAGCATTACACTGTAAGCCTACAGGAGACCAAGGCTCGAAGGGGAAGGCAGATTGACCACATGACGGAATCATGATCACTGGGTGACCACGCATGACGAATAAAATGATCGTTGAGTATGTACACTCCGAGTTATATGGTGGCAACATGCACGAGAACGCGTGCGTACGATACCCTGTTCTTATGAATCGGCAGAGTGGTTTTTCGTCCTCCGATCTCTCCCACACTGATAGAGACCACTGATCCTTTTAAGCGTCCAACCATCCTCTAATTCAGTCCCCACTAACGATAAAATGCATCCAGAAGACTAGACCGCTTATGCAACTGGAATACCCTGTCGACGACTTGCCCAAAACCACCATTCGCAGCGATAAAATCAATGGCCGAGAAATTTAGACAGCTTTGTGGTGAGCAGCATGTATTTGAAGAAGGTACAAATGGGTAGAATAATCGCCGCGTATAGCACAGAACGAAGTAGACACGGTCGAAGTACATCAGTCAGACTATGGAAAAAAATATTTCGGATTTGAAATACAACGTTGAGAACAACTCAAATGGGAAGGGAATAAGTGTGCAATTTTCTGCGGGTTTTCGGCCACATTAATGTGCAATAAACTTGACGTAGGCGCAAAAGGCCACCGAACGCAGGGTCGCTGTCGAAGTTCGCCGATGTATCTGCGGCTTCTAACTCCGTCGGAATGTAGGCATTGGCCAGCGTGGAAGAGTCGGGAGACGCTCTATGTGTGGTCGCTCATTCGAAACGTGTACTCCTGCGGTTGCTGTAAGTTTGCCTTTTAGGGGTAGGTGAGCGAATTCTGCCATCCATGCGCCCAAATCTTTTCGGGGATCTGTAAATATACCAGGCGGACATCAAAAACATAGCCACTAACAGTAGATGTGCTATCCCATTGATGTGAACCGAAAGCCTAAAGTGTGTTTTCAACTCGAAAAAGTTATTTAAGTAGGGCTGTAATATTTTTTAACATGCAGCAAAACAAGATATTTCTGTCACTTCAGGGTGTCGGTTTCAGGACCAGCTTCTTTCTCGTCGTCCGCAATAAAAACATTGTGAAAATGACTAATTAAGGAGCAAACTTTTTTCTATTTATTGCAGATGCCGCTATAAATTCAATTATACTATACAGAAAACATGCACAGGAATACCCTTCCTCGCACTCATTTCCCCAATAGTGTTGAACCCGACCTGCCATCACACATTCAATCAGGGTTCCCAAACTACAACCTATATATTTCCCGTTTAAGGAAAATCATGTATTTCTATGTGCTACTACGGAGAAGACATATAAAACTCACCAAATTTTGCAATAAATGTGAACCAAGTTGTGATTTTTATAAACAGCAATAATAAATGGATAGGTGCGATGTTTTATGCAAGGACACTTCACGATCCTCAAAAATCCCATGATTATAAACTGCCTCAAAACGAAAAGATGCCCTTGCTCCAAACATAAAAGTTGTATAAGACGCAATTTGTTGCCAGAAGAATATGTGTCTAAAAAGTATTTTTGTGCGTGTTTTATGTAACATATTCGAATTTATAAGGGCACGGGAAGTCAATGGGAAAATCCCTACTACTCATGTACTTATTCTTTACGGGGTTGTTATTGCAGACGGTCGGAGAGAAGCTCATTTAAAAGTCGGCAAATCGAAGTGACTGAAATATCTTGGGAGTATGCCGCACGATAATTAATAATAGAACCCCACCTAAGTCATCCTTTAGAATCGACAACACATTTCGGAATTTCGGCTAACGCTTCATGAGGTGGCGCGCATACGATAGTACATGTGCAAATCACACTGCATACCAAATACCAATGACGGGCAACAAGAGGCAACATTCGGATCGAGGATGAACACGCAGCTAACTAATACGCACATAAACGAGACTTTCACTTAGTATCACTAAAAGTAGAGAATACGTTGAGGGGCAGTTCAGGGAAGTCAAATTAATCTTGGAAGAAGTTACAGGAATGCAAGTACGGCAGGCGGGCGGGCGGGCCACTGATACGTCTCGGATAACACACATCGTCAAGTAAAGTGTGTCGCAACATACTTGCCGCAAATAGAGACTGAGTATGAAGAAGGCGCAAGCAGAGTTTATGAGGGATCAGCGTTCGCCCCATCGAGAGGAGGGGGGAGTGTAAAAACCGACAGTCGCTTAGCTTGTCAGCTCTCGAGATTCACGCCTTAGTGGGCTGGAGAAAAACGGCTGATGTTAGGCGAGGGAGGAGGTAGACTGCGTAGGGAGGCTGTGCATGCAGACTACTAGCTCTGGCAAAGTGACTAGACTTAAAAAATGTACACTGGCGATGAGGAGGATTGATACTTTGGCGTCAGAGAAGAGGAGGGTTACCATTGGCTGAGGATGGCTGAGTACTTTTCTCAATAACGTCGATGGGAGAAGTAATACCGGGCCAAGATCCAAACGTGGGCGTCGTTGCGTGTTAATAGTAAATAGCCAATAACTGGTCTGCGTCTCATTGAAGCGGCCCGCGTAATTAGTGGTGTCATTTTATCATAAAAATGGACTCAATTTCGTGAGCATATCTCCCCTAGTTTGATGCAAAATTTGTATTAAATTCACTTCCTAATCAAAGACTGCCCTCACGAAAAAATACGTCGTTAGACCTCATTTAAAGTTTCTGAATTAATGCCTTCCACTTGAAGGTGGTGGCGCAGAACCACAGTGGGTAAGAAACTTGTAAAACGTCCTAAAGAAAGTCCAGAGGTAATACACAGGAACCAGACGGCAGGTTACTACTTTCACTCATTAAAATTATGTGATATTCAAAAGGCCTTCCTTGTAGAAAGCTCTCGAAGTTGTTACAGCACAGAAAAGCAGAACATCGTGGAAAAAACAGGCATGCTGTTGTACCCAGGTTATTTCTGCGCTACTAAGCGTCGCAGACCAGACCTACACGCTTGTTCGCTTTGTGTTGTGAGAGGGACTTAACGTAGATAACAAACGTTCATACAAGGTACATCCAAGAACTGGAGACTTGGATTTTATGTCCACAAGAATCAGGTGAGATCAGACATGCAAAGTCACGGTTCTTTCAGCGGATCAGAGGTTTTTTATGTTGCAAAAAATCGGCACTGTATGTCTGTGGTATTTCATGTTATAAAACGCAGAAATAATGTTAACTGATGACAATCCATCTTACCGGATCGAGTATGACAGGGTGTAATAAAATACCCGACTAACGACAACACTGCTACTCTCCCTTATCACGCCGTTCAAAAGAGGAGTCTAAACGATCTCCTTCGACGCGAATTCAAAGCGCTGTTGCAAGAGTTGTTAGGGAAAATTCTCAACAAACAACACTTTGACGCGAAACACCACTGATAAAATCGAACCCAGCGTCAGATTGGGTGGACGAGAACGGTCCGCGAGATGACGATTTTACTCGTCGGGCACCATGTTTGTTAAAATTGTCCGCAGGGGACGTTTTTCAGCGTTCTTTTCGGGTAGTGTCATTAAAAAATGAACTAGCTAATGCCAACAGAGGCGAACACTGGCCCCAGAGCCGGGGTCGGTGGGTCAGATGGTCGAGCAATCATCACACCAACATCCAATGCCCGTGATGAAATTGCAGCAATTAACGACGCGAATGTCGGCCATCAGTCATCATACCAATTGCAACAATACCTGAATGCGGGGGGAGGGGGGCGTGAATTTCCATAGGTCTGCGGTAGCATGGCGACTGCATCCTATAAATACAGCAGTCCCTTGTGCATGAACCACCTGCACCTGCTAGTATCTCCGATGATGGGTTCGAGCAGGAATTCGAAGCGTCCGGCGAATGAAGCTCTTGTCCCAGCCATCATGTCTCCTTCTTCATGAACTAGCTAATGTTCTACTATCTTAAGGGGTGCGTAGATCGCCAAGCTTCATTCAGGGAGAGCATTCGCTTGTGCGATGAGGCCCTGTTACTTGGATAGATATACGATGAGGGCCAGATGGCCATGAGCGGAGACAACTTCCCACGAGACCGTACTGCGAAAACGAATACTTCCAAAACGAACTGCCTACGGACATCTGCTTCGGGGAGTTGCCCATTAAAAATTAAGGAAAGACAGTAACAAAAGTCAGGTATTCCTGAACTATTACTTCGGTCGTAACAACATCTAGTAGAATCGAATGGACACCAACAATCAAAAAGACCGAAGATTTCAGGAGTCTTCTTTCATAACTTTGTGTTTGGTGAAGAAGACGTGCGGTCGAGCACCGGAACATTTTGTTTTTGTTCTGATTTTTCGAACTCGTGCAAGAGTCCATCATCGGAGATAGTAGCAGCAACGGAACAAAGGACAGTTATAGGGTGTGTAAGCCAATCATCGACCGACGGCTAACATACCCTATAATTGCCCTTTGTTCTGTTGCTGCTACTATCTTTTATGATGGACTCCTGAACGAGTTCGAAAAGTCCGAACAATAAACAAAGTGTTCCGGTGCTCGACCATACGTCTTCTTCACTTATACATACACTTGGGACTCGAACTTTCGCCGTCATTTGTGCTAGGTTATCACATTAAACAAACCACCATGCTCAATCTGGCCGCTATGTCTGGCAGACATTATACTAGTGCAATATATGTTAAAAGACAATTAGTAGTATTTCCTTTCAGCGTGCAATGACTTAAAGTACTCACATGCAATATGCCTGTTTTCGGCCTTTTTGCCCTTCGATGAACATCTTTGTATTTCTCAGCCTCCATAGAATGATGCGTAATGCCAGCTTAAGCCCTTTTTATGGACGGCCACTGCTTAGTTATTCCACAGTAAGCAGTAAAGAATAGCCTACTTGAATTTAGAATTTAAAAAAGTATGGTCGAAAAGAT
>CACRXP010000327.1:213476-293292 GCA_902702965.1 Spirometra erinaceieuropaei | reverse complement strand
CAACATTTTTTCGACATCCAGCCGTCAATCCAGTGCCCCCTGTTGTTCACCCCGCCCGTTCTTCCCCTCAAAACCGCCATCCCGTTGTACACGGCCCACCTAGAGATGTTTCCTCACTGCGGCCGCCTATTTGGCCTCTGCCTTTCCAGCTGAAAATATGTTAACTAACAATGGTTACTAGTTCACCTGTCCGTTTTTCCCTCCCCCAGGTCCTACTCCTTTTTATGCACGTCAGAAGTTTTCGATGCCACAAAAGTTTTTGCAAAACCGGATGGTTGCATCCGGACCATTTGCTCCGTGGGCAGCCCAGAACTGGACGATGTAGCCCACTCCCCTCAGAAACAAACAGCCTTTCCCTTCATACTTTTTGTTTTAAATACCAGATGCTTGGTTAATATGATGCCTTTGCCTCAGACTCTGGTGTTCGTCCATTGTCCAGATATTGTTTTAGTAACTGAGACGTGGGCATCCGCCTCCGTAGCTGACTGCGAATACTCGCTTCTAGGCTATAATTGCATCCGAAATGATCGCCAAGATAGCCGTGGTGGGGGCTGCTGCGTCTACGTTAAGCAAACACTTACATTTTTGCCGTTGGACCTCCCGCATTTTTCCGCAGTAGAAGGCAGCTGCTGGCTCTAGGTTGCACTGAAAAATAAGTTCTCCTTACTCGTTGGCTGCGTCTATCGTCCTCCCAACGCCAACGACAATTTTGATCGTTTACTCTCACAGGCATTTCATGCTGTGGCCGACTCAATCATTAAGTATCAATTGGTTGCGGGTGACTTTAGTCTCCCTGAAGTCCGCTGGTCTCCGCCTTCAGGCCCAAGAAGGTTCGAAGACTTTCTTGAGGCTGTGGATGTTGGGGTGTGGAATCAGGTTGTCGATTTTCCCACCCGAGGCTCAAGCATCCTTGACCTAATTTTCTGTAAAGGCTGCATGTCATCGTCGGTGTCATCCCTAGGCCCACTGGGGGGCTCAGACCATGACATAGTTGTTTCAACGTTGGAATTCGAGGCTGACAAAACGTCGTCCCCAAAGTATAGCTTTTTCCGCAATTTCCGATCAACTCGCTCGACCGAATTATTAACACACCTTAATTCCTACGACTGGACTGATTTTTTCCTTAGTTTGGCTGTAAATGTTTGCACTGCAAATCTGTACGAAATTTAGGATCCGCTTATTTCTCGTTTTGTCCCCCGTAATAAAATTATTAATGTTGGGGATGAGGTTTTCCTCCCCTTACCCTTTCGTCGCAGATTGCGCAGGCTTTATCGTCGTTTCCATCTTCAGAACGATGTTTTTGTCCTGCCCTTGATGCGTGATATTTTTGATCGAGCTAAGAGATTGTATGAAGACAAACAGCTAGCCGAAGAGGTCCAGTTTACCGAAAACTATTCGTTAAATGTCTCGAAACTTTTCTCTAGAAAAATACGAACTCATAGAAAGACGCAGTATCCCATCCTCCGAGACGCTCTCGGAAATCCCATAGTTGATGCCCAGTTAACCGCTGATAGCTTCAATTCTTTCCTGTCCAAAACGTTCATTGAAGACTCGACCACTCCGCTTCCGACCATCCAGCCATTGACCGGGTCAGTTCTAGAAACTATAACTTTCACTCTGTGAGATGTGACTGTTGCGATTCGGCGTTTTCGTCAATCTTATAGTCCAGGCCCTGATGGTGTCCCAGTAAGCATTTTAAAAGCCGATGCAAACACGATCTTCCCATACTTCTTATGCAAGATATTTAATCTTGCTCTTGAAACTGAAACCTATTCTACCTTGTGGAAGGAATCACACATTCTGCCCATTCCTAAGCACGGCAAATCTACATCATTTGATGACTTTCGGCCAATAAACACCCTCCCCGCAGTTTCGAAGATCTTAGAGCCATTGATCAAAGATAAAATTATGTGTCACTTAACAGTGAATAACCTACTGAGTGCTGCTCAGCATGGATTCCTCAAAGCTCCATCTTGTGACACCTGTCAGCTCTCTTTCTTTGACTATGTTCTCCAAACTAGGGACAATGGTTTTGCACTTTACACTGTATATTTCGATTTCACTAAGGCTTTTGACCCTGTTGACCATGCTCTTCTTCTCTTGAAACTGTCCTCTTTCGGAATAGGTGGCAAACTTTTGAATTTTATATCTTCTTACCTGGGCACTCGTACACAACGAGTTAAGATTTCCAATACCATCTCCAACCCCACACGTGTGAGGAGTGGAGTCATTCAGGGAAGTGTACTCGGCCCGCTTATATTTTGCCTTTTCGTTAATGATGTACCCGATTTATTTCAGAATGGTAGGCCTTTCATGTATGCCGATGATCTTAAAGTTGCATATCCATATAAGCCGGCAGATCATGACATCGTGCTTGAGCTCCTAAAGAGCGATCTACAGGCTTTCGCCTAGTGGTGCCGCACATGGCGCCTTTCTCTTTCTTGGCATAAGTGCTCAGTCATGGTGGTTGGCGACGACCACCAACATCTACTAAGTATTGAAGGTCAGTCCATAAATGTGCCCAGGGTTAAAAATGATCTGGGCATATCATACTCCAAGAGTCTCAATCTCTCGGAGCTCTGTGCCTTGATAATCTCCAAAGCACGTAGAACGACCGGGTTTATCCTCCAAAACTTTAAAACTAGGGACATCAGAATGCGCCTTTACAACATGTACGTTAGACCTGGTCTGTAATACTGTTCGTTTTTATTTAGCCTCATGCGTGCTACTGAGCGGAAGAAACTAGAATCCGTTCAACACTTTTTTACCAAGAGAATTTTAGCCCCGGAACACCGACATTTGTCTTACCAAGAACGTTGCCAGCTTACGGGCCTTGATCCTTTATGGTGCCGTAGAATACAAAAGGGACTATTTTTGCTATTTAAACTCTTATATAATCACACATTTAATCCACTCACCTCTTTAAGACATCATATCCACCCACGACGTAACAGTCACCGTGAGGTCTTTTTATTTCTGCCTCTGGCACGTACTGTTAACTAACGTCGGTTCTATTCTCTAAATGCAATTGCTATTTGGAATAAACTACCCATGAGTGTGAAAACTCTGCAAAATCATCCTTTATTTAAGAGAACTATTCCTCGGTTTTTGCATTCAGAAAAGCTGAATCCACTGATCGACTCTACCGTAGCGATGGCGTTTGTGGTCTCAGAACACTATGACCGGTCTCACCAGCTGTTCCTCAACGCCTCTACGTTATCTATCCCCAACTTCATGAAAGAAATTGACGTCCGATAATCTCCGATACCGTGCAACCACCTCCCCCCGTCTTGACGGTCGAAAATCTACCACCAGCAGTTTTTTTCTCCTGAACTCTCCAAACCATAAAAACCACCATTAACTATATTTTTATTCCTGCTGGTTGGATTTGTGTTTAATCGCTTCCCTTGACAATGCCTGTAAACTGGCATTTAATAATAAATTTAATTAAATTAAATAACCTTCCAATAAAGATAAGATCTTCAGACCATCTACATACCTTTAAGATAAGGTTACGCCTTTATATGATAATTGGCTCAGTTAAGCTTTTATTTTCCTCATCCTTCCCGGACAAATTTCTCTATGACACTGAGAAAGGGCCACCGGGAATTTAGGATGCCGCCATTAACTTTCCGTATCTGCTCACATTGTCTTCCTTTGTGAGACGTATCGCTTCCTAAGATCCCTCAACAGAAATGTAAATTTTTCCACTTTCTCAGTTCGTGCATCATGCCCTCACAGAATGCGCTCCATCGACGCTCTTGACGAAACCTTCTGTATTGGCCATATACTAGTAGTCTGGTCGCATCTCCCTGCCCCATCCTCGCATGGACTCGGATGACTGTACCCGATTGCATCTGGGTTCCTGTTGTCTCGAGACTGGCCGGTCTTGACTGACGCGTCTACTTACCCCTTCATGAAATCCGTTTTACAATGCCATAAACAGCGACGATTTTCACGGTTCGTGATGTCATCTACCGCTTTCCGACCTCATGCCGTCTGTCGACGCTCACGGCGGTACCCTCAGTATTCGCCATATACTAGTAGTTTGGTCGTACCTCCCTTTCCCACTCCTGGACTGGGTACGAAGCGTACTGTGGCCGATCGCGTCTGGGTTTCTCTCGTCTGACCACTTTGACGCGAATTGTCTCATCTGGCTTATAAATCCTGCCCTGACGATGTCGGTTCTAAATCGCGTATACAATACCACATGCACGCCAGTCCTGTCCGACCCGCATACGTACCCCTGAAGGCTGGCATTTATTTCTGTCCTGACGATACCCGATTACAATCGTTATATACCGCCGCATGTAGGTCAGTCCTGCCCGCATTTTCCTATTATTAATTTTTAACGAGGGGTTTTTTTCTGTAAAAAAATACAATCATTTTTAAGTTTTCATGTGGAGTATTTTTGTCACCCCTAGCTTATCGTTTTTCTTAACGGATTACTACTTCAACAACTATTAATTGCACTAAATATAGCTTTTGCCTACCTCGTCTAAAATTCGCATGTGATCCCGACGGGTCTTTAATAAAATCATTATCGTTATTATTATTATTATTATTATTATTATTATTATTATTATTATTATTATTATTATCATAATAATTCGCTCCGTGTTGCCGTATGGTTTGCCGAAATATCCAGTCACCGTTTTATTTGAAGTCTCCCTTCGGATTTTTGGCTTGATTCCCGTCTACACGGCGTACCAACATCTCTTTTACGCGACAGAACTGAGCGCTCCCGAAGGTCCTCTTCAGGCCTCCTGGCGGTCCCCGTCTGCCGGTCTGCCTGTGTGCAAGCGACTTTCGTTTTATAACCGTACAGAGGAACGAGGTATTGTCATAGGGTGATTCGTTCTTTTTTGGTGTCCCAAATTCCCTGGACGAACTATTTTCATTTTCAGCGTTTGATGTCGCCAAGAAGGCCGTGCTTGCGTGTATTTCTTTCGTTTTCTAAATTGCTGACTTCGTCGGTTTCTTCTCTCCATGTAAGTGGTGTGTAAACTTCCTTTACTTTTCTACCTTCCTTTTCAGACCTTTTAACTCATTCTGTATCTTCAAGGATTTCTGAAGTAGTCCGAAATATTTTATTCAGGTATCGTCGTCGCATTTGACATCCATGAAAGTCATTCGACTTTTTATTCGCCCGACAGGCACTGCACTGATAGCGGGACATGCACCACTGCAGTCATTGATATCATGTGTAAAACATAATCTATCATTCGTTTTGACTTGGCTGTCGAGCGTCGTTGCCCTAATGGTAGTGACGCTGGCCTTTTCGATCGACTGCCCAAGTTCAATTCTGGCATGTGGCGGCGTTTTGCATATCATTCCAAGGGAATTTTTCCAAATACCATTATTGAGTAGGTGAATTTCAACCGCTTTTTAAAAGATATGAGACGCATTTTAAATCAGGTCAAGATATGCGTAATTGACTTAGTCTTTCCTGGATTCCCGGAATCTCTCGGTGCTGTTGCAGAGAGGCGGCCGGAAGAAGACAGGTTTGCCACGCCATTGCTGATGCAGATTTGTGGGGATGGACGTGTTACAAAGAGGAAACGGACCTTTAGTACCCACGGGCCGTGAGGACATCTAGTTGATAGACATCCTGTTAGAGGTAAAATTCGCCGGAGGTCGAAAATTGCAAACCCAATTCGAAACTCGCGGATGTTAGGTGCACGCAGCTGAATCTCTACGTGTCTTAAAACATTTATAAAATAGAAACTTTCAACACTCCGGTGGCGGTTCGTTATCAAAACTCCATTGAACAAGCCGGGATAACATATCTCTTAACTGAATGCCCGAAAATTTTATTCCATTCAGTGTTCTCATAAGTGCAAATAAGATTCACGACAACCCACTTGAAATAGTGAGCATTCGGTCACATGCAGGCAGCAGGGAGGAATGATAATTTTCGGTTTTTTCAACAGAGTTTTTCCATCTATGTCATGCGGACGCAAGGCAATAAGCCAACAGTATAAAACAAGACTTACTGAAATTACAGCAATCTTGTACAAATACGCACCCAGCACAATACCTTGAACATTGTTTTAAAGAACTACTGATAATTTACACATGGTTATAGAGGCAGTAGTAAAGCATGAATTGCTTTAGGTCGGATTCACCGGAGGAGGATCTAAAAAGTATTGTTTTGATTTATTACTCTAGTTTAGCAAACAAATGCATCTGGAACGAAATATGTTTTGAAATTCACATGAAACTATGTAGTGGTGAGGTAGGTTTTTTTCTATTTCAAACCTTCATATCCGTAAGGGTTTAAAATTGCCGAAAATTGGAACGTTCTCATTTTGTTCCTTCGATGACCATGCATTGGGTTATTCAAACAGAGCAAAGGGAAAGCCTTGTTTTTATGTTTCCAGTTGGTTATGCCACCAGTGTGACTTGAAGCAAGTAGGGAGTCTTGTTCCAAGTAAGTCGAAATATTTCTGCAGAGACTTAGTACATGTGTTCAGAACAGTACCTGCATATTTCCTAACCGTATAGTTATATTGAAAACAGTAAAGCCTTTGGATGTGAAACCATTCTATTTAACTCAAATGTTGTTTCTTTTGTTGCAGGTTCCATTAAATATAAAACACTGAATATGCTTGCAGTAGCCGACAACCTAGAAATTGACCGGACAAAGGTGGAGAACCTCCTCAAAAGACTTTGCCTGTCTCTCCAGAGAGATATTATCTCAAAGAAGTCAGCTGTGTTGGATTTCGTTAAAATCGGACGCCTGCGCGTCATAGGCAATGTTGCATCATTCAAATTCTTCAAAGGTTTTGTTCAACAACTAAATGAGCAGACGAACCGTGAAGTAGGCGATGTAAGCCACAGGTTGTTAACTGCAAGAGTCATGAACTAACTCACATCTACGATTTTTGGTTTCGAAATAGACCGGAATAGCCCACGATGTTCGCCACATATTCCTCACAGTAAACAATCTGATGAGTTTTTAATATATCCTTGTGTCCTAAAAGCTGCGAATTGGAAGACCGCAAACGGACGGGGTATCTTGAGCCCTTTCCTATGATGGCGAGTCAAACTACGCTGGTTCCATCTTAATATGGCCTTTATGGTACTCCCACTTAATTGGGATCCAAACCGCCTTTTGTTGTTTTGGTGAAATTCGAATTTCACCGAAACAACGAAGGTCGGTTCGGATTCCGATCTGGACCAGATCGGACCAGATCTGATCGGCCGTGCGCGGCACACGCAGATTGGGCTGTTAAGCTTTGTCAGCCTATGAGCCTGATAGTTCCTCCAGTCTTCTTGACTTCAGTCTTCTTGCTACCGGGCTCAGCTGAAAGACAAGATATGGAGTGCGGCAGACGCAGTGTATGTTTCTATCCTTGCCTCTACCATGCTGTAGAAAAACCAGTGGATATCGTCGATGACGACGGTCAAACTACATATATATATTCTATTTTCATCCTGTTGTCCTTGAGAGCATGCAAATGGGGACATGATCAACGAATCTCTTCAAGAGTGTGAAGACGTCCATGTAAACACATACGCGACCGTCAATAAGACATAAACAGCTGACGATTTTCTATAATATTTTGCGTTCTAGTTTGTTATTCGAAATAAGTTAGTTATTATATTTTAAACCAACCTTCTGATTTTAAAAATATTTATGACATAGATGCTTGTTGTTAATTTACATTTTAAGTGCCAAATGTCTGTCGAGAGCTCTGTTTTGGACACCAATTCGACCGCAAATTTTCCAAGTCTTTGCAACGAATCACAGTAAGTTTAAAAGACTTTGCTTTGATGCTGCGTTGCCCAAAGTTTAGTACAGGACTAAAAATGCATGTAATAATAGTGTTCAATGGCTGACTCAAGTTGTAAAACAAAGCAAAGGAGTCCAGGCTGACCATTGAGCCGGAAATAAATTTCATGACCAAATACAATAATTCGATGAAATACATTATTAAAAAAAGATGTCAGAGCCCAAAATGCCATTTAATTCTTATATTTCATCGTCTGTCAGGCCTTCAGCAGCTTCATTTCGAAAAGATCATCTAGTATTGGAAGTTGGTTGATTACTGAACTAGATGCTCTGATAGCGGAGCTGTGACCTTCGCAATGCCGGTCGCTGTTATCTATTGATTTCCCGCCGTCATATGACTGCCTGTGAATGTAAAAAGGAGGGCGACTGCCTGATACCGTTCTCAATCGCATTCGACGGGATCTCGGCCATTCAGTCTAGTGAAAGCGTGATGAAATCACGTTTGAGATTCTGTTAGGTGATAACTGCAAACGAACTTATAACTGTTATGTTGCCCTTAAATATTGGAACTCCTGATAAACAAAGGCACTTAAATGCTGATAAATAATGACAAAATGGTTGATTAGGATTTTACTTAATTTCTAAACTGGGCATTTTAACAGAGACACATCCGAAAAAAAACATTTAGACAAAATAATCGTTGCAACTACGCCCTCCCTCAAAAAAGCACAACAATGTTGGTCTAGTGAAGGTTAGAAATTATACTAACTCATTGTAGTTTCTGCAAGATCACCTTAAACATATTCCCAAAAATTTACTTAAAATAAACTTTCATTTTATTCCGTTCTGTCCTACTGTAGGACTCTGGTATGCAGCCTTTCAATGGTTATGAAATCCCAATCCATGAACACTACGAAAATATTTTTTATGCCGAATACAATCAGGGACTTTTTTAAAAACCTTAAAAAACCAAAGTGACATTAACTTTAATCGCTGACAAAAGCTCATCAGATTTTGGCAAATGTTGTCTCGTTCGATTAATATCTTAAACTGGACACCATATCCTAAACTACTAAACGCAAACCAATCATTTTAATTATTTTTCAAATATTAAAAATATTGCTGAGCTCCTTCACAATGATCCTCTTCTGCTTCATTCGCGAGCAAGCTTCAGATTTTGCCAAGAAATCGACGGATGGCGCATGCATGACATGAAACACCGTCTATTCCCTTTCTTTCTTTATGCGACATACCTAGACGTCTTTAAACTATGATTCAGAGCAAGACAACGAAAGAAAAATGGGTCTCCTGAGAGAAATCCTTGTGCGAATCCCAGATGGGGCAGATTTGTCCGTTTTGCGCGCAAGAAAAGTGGGGCAGAAATTGTCATTGTCATCTCTGTCTCTATCGTCGCATAGTCGGACGCCTAATTTTTGATCGAAAGACCAGTGATTTTGGCCATGCACTAGTAGTTTGATGAACTTGACTCTGTATTATTTGGATCAACTGATCGATATGGATAGTCTTTTAATTGTGCACGTAGAGGTGCCGTTAAAACAGAATTATACAAATAATCAATGCCTTTTTCTGATAAACGTTTTTAAGTGGAATTGTACTGCATTGAAATAAGGACCATCTATTTGAACTTGAATTTATTTGACACCTTAATAAAACTCCTCATATCGGGAAGACTGCTGTGGGGAGTAGACTCAAAGTTGCCTTATTTTCAAATGAATTAATTGTACAATCCAAAAATATTTTGCACTTTTATGCGTTAAGTCAGATAGATAGAGCAATCCTACTAAAGCACTCTTAACGGGCAAAATAATTTAGACCTAGTGAGTTCCAGAACAAAGGATCCCTTTTGTTCATTGTTTTAAACTGGTGTACATCTAATTGTATAAAGAATATGTTAGTAGGGAGAAAATAACCTGCAGATATGACAAAGATCCCCCGAGGTCGGTCGTTCTGTTGATTTTTAGAGGCACGCGACTCCAGAAACATATGGACAACATTTTATTAGGTCGAGTTCGGCAAACGTACGATCCCAATCCTTGTTTATCGGGTCTGTACGGTAATATAAGAGAAGGTAGAGTAGCAAATGTTAAACAGCAAGACTTATGAAGGCAAAAGCAGTGACCGTACACTTAGCTACCTTAATCTATTGCTCACACGAAACGTTTGTACGGACCCTAAGGCTCCTCTGGCCACAGATGAAACCAGCATACATGTTCACACCTCGTGCTACTTTGTGTTTCAGGGACGCCAGACGTCTTCTCCCTCGCCCTCCCTAAGTCTCTGACAGAACTAGACTATAACCCCTGACCGGTGAACGCTCTCAGCCTTCTCCTCCATACTTACTGATTGTGTCAACGTTTGCTACAATACCCTCCTTTATATCATTCTACAGCTCTGATGATCGAAAATCGAGGCCGAACGTTTGCCGAACTTGGCATTTTAAATGTTTACATGGGTATCGTCGCTGAACAAATATTTTATGTTGAGCGCGTTTGAAGGTTTAAAATAGCAGATTGTAACCAACTATAAACAAAGCTTTGCAGTGGGAAGAAAACCAGGAGCAAGTTACTGAAATATGGTTTCGATCGTTTACTTTTAGATTGAATACGTTTTCGATTGATTATGGTAAGTTTCGATTTACTTTGTACACTCAAGACTTCAACAATTTTTAGAACAACGTTTTGCATACTATAGAGCATGAATGTTTAGCGTTGCACAAGGAAATGTTTCTTATTATTTGCCTTAACGATGTGTTTCAATTTAAGAGTGCCCATCAACATCGCTGGAGGCTTCCTTTGCATCGTTGAATAGAAAAACACATTCTCCGGGGGCAGAAGTACAATCAGACTCCCAGACCGAGGGCGGCCGCCGTCAGGTTTCCGTGTTTATTACTTTTACCTGGACACCTGACAGTCTGCATTGTCTAATTACTGCCACTAAGTCTTATTGCAACAAAGTGCGAAAGTTTGGTAGCTGTGCAGATAGACAACGGTGATTATGAGCGGAATAAAGTTACCAGCCACCAAAATGTGCATAGGGTGAGCTATCATATGCGTTTTATTCCGCACCAGTGTGCCCACGTCTTAACTTGTGAGTCAATACATTTAACAGGCTCTTCGAAACAATTTAAGAAGCCTGCGTCTGAACATTAAAAAGAGGAAATTGGCAAACCAGAAAGCAACCTTTTGGGAATCTAGTAAATAGCAGAAGAGGAATGATGATTTTAAAGGTCTCTAGGAAGCAACCTTCAAAAGATAAATATGGCACTGTAAAGTTGTAACGACATCTAACAAATAATATTTCCACTTTCTATCAAGGCCTTTACATGAAAAAGATCAATTATCCGTGTTTTTTCCGTGTTTATTAAAAAAGTTTAAAAGCTTCTGATGTGTATTTTTGATTCCCATCAAATTCGGTCATATTGGTAAAATTTTCTAATTGACAGATACCGAACACATGTAATTCCTGACTTAGAAAACTATATTTTTGCATATAAAAAGGACCACGAGGTTGTAAAACCACCAGAGACTACAAACCCGGGGTTGGGTATGAGCGGTTGACGGCGACTAATAGGCCAGAAATGGGCATTCTGCCTATATTACCAACGACTGTGTGGATGCTTGCGGGCCTCTAGATCGAGCCCCAGGACACAAAGAGACGAGTATCCTCCCGCAATACGATCTCTGAGCGCCCTCTATAATTGTTAACATAACGTATTTCATGGCCGTATTGTCAAAGTGAACTAACTGAAAAATGCAAGTTGCCTGTCTCCTCAACCTTGCTCTGTCGACATTTTAACTTCAGATCCAAATAAGAAACGCCCTGAATACTAAAAATGAACCGGAGTACGCAAATGCGAAAGGAAGCGAGCGTTCCCTGCTTCGGGATGAGGAAGAAGCATGGGAATCAAGAAAGCGAAGTTGCGGAGAAGATAAGGGCGAGTCAGGCAGTCAATCAACAACCGGTCGAACCAGCCTGACCAATAGGACCGAAATGACAGATAGTCATTTGGAGACATTATCATGCGGCCACTCCAGAGCAGCCGGTCAGGAACTGTGCTATTTATGCCATCAAAAGGCTTCGGCGGTTAACCAGAAAAATGCGGTTTTGGATACAAAGCCAAGTGCACAGGCTACTCTTTCACAAGTAATACATTTCACAAAATGCCTACTTCCTTCGTTTAAGTACACATTTACGTCTGTCTCTATGGTTAACAACCATGCAGGGCCTAAGATTACGAACACCAGGTTTCGAGAATGGTCTTAAGGAATAAAGGCATGGTGGCTTTTAGTTTGATTTTATAGATCATGTAGAGGATGAGTATATGTGCCGAAAAAACCACCTCATTTCAACAATTTCTGCACGAAAAAGACGATGCCAGTGTCCGAGAGGCTTGATTGATTGACCGTCCATTTGGGAAAATGAGCAGAGATCTTTGGTTCACGAACGAGGAGGCGCTGGTATTCGTAAGCGCGCATTTGAATATGGAACCATCTATCATTCAAGAACAGTCTGAGGAGCATAAACTGACTGGGTCGCACCTGTAGGCAATTTGGATATCTATTTTTGTCCTGTGGTACTTATCCGAGTCCTTTCCAAGTGCCCAAGGCGGTCAGCTCGCCTGCAGCATCCACCCCCTGCGGACTGAAATTTTTGTCTTCTTATGGTCTTTTGAAAGATTTCCACATGTTCGGGTTTCTTCTGATCGGTAGTGCAGTTTTCATGTTTGTGGATAGAGAGGTTGGAGGCGGCGTGTGTCGATTTGACAATAGGCTGCTCGTTCAAGTTCGCCCTATTCCCCTTTGTCGGCCTTCTTGGCTTTTGCGGTTTCCCTACTGAGCCATTCTTTCATATTTCTTTTTCCGACTGAATGTCAGTCCTTCGTTGATTAGGAATTTATCAGTAGTAGTAGTTCGATCGACCTGCGGAACAGTGAATCATCTCGGCTCAATATGCGTGTTTTATTACTTTGTACGAATTGTTGCGGAGGGTACATTCGTTTATAGCCACAAGAACCTAGTAACAGGTAATACCAATGATGCAAATAAGGTTCGTTTTAAGCTTGAAGGATGGACTGTTCCCATTCAAAACGACTGTAGAGCATGAACGTTGCATGGTCACATTATGGATCTCCATTTATTAATGTTCTACCCTGCTCGACGGTAAGGAGACCTAGTCGAATAGCGTAGTTAATGCATCCTCGTTTGTTGGCAAGGTTCGTGACGCAATCATTTCTCCCCATTTAGCTCTCTCTCTTTGTTTAAGACGAAATCGTTAATACCGACAGGGAAGTCGTAGATAAACTAAGTTGTCTGTCATCGTCTCCTTGTTGCATGCTGGAGCATTCTATCATAAATTTGATAACAACACTGAAATGGTTGGTTATCCATGTGCAACAAAGGGCCTTTCGTACTCGAAACAATGGTCAACTAAAAGCCGTTTACTTTGAGGACAAGTACGTCCTGGATTGTTAAAAACAAGTGTAAAGGACGCCTTGACGTGTTTACACAAAAGGTAAGTGCCCCAAACGACAAATAAGGATGTTTCGTTGATTGCGACTTTTAAACTGGGGGTGGTTTGTGCAGACGGAGTTGACCGACCTCATGAAGTGCTAGCTTAAATTCCGAAATGCTTTTTGGACTAGTAGGGACTACTTGGGTGAGGTTGTGCTACTGATTGTCATGCGGCATAATCGTATCATATTTGGGTTTTGTTAGGATGTTTGCTTTTGAATGTACTTCTTTGTGACCTGTAGGAGCTGCACTCCGCAAAAAGTAACTACTTAAGTAGCATGTGTTTTTCACATTGATTTTCCATGTCCTTAGATATCCAAGCATATTTCGCAGACGACATGTACAAAAATATTCTCTCATGCATTCATGTGGCAGCAAACCGAGCCCCAGGTGTTCCACACTCCGGTGTCGGGTATGACTGTCTGACGACGTCTAGTGAACCAAAAATGGCCGCTCCAGTCTTCCTTGTCTTTGTCGGTAATGTTATTCTGCCTCTATCATGCGCCGCTGTGCGGCTGCTGGTTGGGCCCGAGAGACAGAGAGCCCCAAGGCACAACGCGACGAATGAGTNTCACTTTAAGAGCGAAAATGTTTGCATTTTGAAATTTTTTCAATTCCTGAATAATTTTGAGTCAAACTAGCCGTTGCATTGCAAGAGACACACTTCCCGCGTGAGGAAAATCATATATTCCTCTGTGCCTTTAAGAAGATGCAACGTACAGCTTAAAGAGTTTTGCAATGGATGTGGACTACGTTGCATGCTTCATGATGGCCATTAATAAACGCGCAGGTACGATGCTGCACGTATCAGTATTGCACGCTCTTGAAAAATCTTATAACTAACAAGCTTTCTTAAAACCGAAAGGTGCTCCTTCGAGCATAGAATTTTATGAAAACGTGGTTTGCTACCAAATGAGCCCAAGAAGGGATGTTTACTGCACTTTTTATACAAAATATATTCAAATTTATGAGGCATGGAAAATTAACATGAAAATTCATACTGTTGAAGCAGAAATGTTTACAGAGTACGGTTTTTACGGAGGTCGAAAATAAATGCATTCTAAGCAAACATTCTGGTGAGTCCGAAATATCTTAGGATTATGCCGCATGATAATCAACAGAAAAACTCTGCTAGCCAACCCTTCTTAATAGAAAACGCATTTCAGAATTTTGGCTAGCACTTTATAAGGTCGGTCGCTGAATATGTCTTGTTGTTAGGAAACAGACTAGCATGGTGATTTGGAACATGCTTTGAAAAATATAACCGAGACCAAAACGTTATATGCGATTTTACAGAAGAAAGGCTATATATTTAGGAGCTGAAATATCAATAAGCGCAAAGTGAACTCGAGATAGTTCGTATGACCATTGGTTAGCTCTAATTTATTTTCTTTCCAGAGATTTTTGGTTATGCTTTTCGGAAACATTAACAGCTCAAGCAGTACATGTTTTTCTTGTATTTTCAGTTCTTGAGATCTCATTATTTTTTCTTTATGATTTCCCTTTTCTTATCCTTATTATTCTAGTTTTTTTCATTCTTGAGATCTGCATTTGAAAGATGGATATAGCTTGCGCTTTGAGAGCGCAAAATCGTCAATATTTTATGAAATGCGGCTCATGGTTTACCATGCTCTCAAGAATTTAAAAATCTTAAATGTTCACATTTCAAAGTAGCATCTTCATGCGTGCGTAAATGTTATTCTCTGTACAGGTCCTCTTCGCAGGACTAGTTTGTAACAAACCCTGAAAGAAACCTCACTTGCCGCTAACTGACATCGCGGGTCCGCAGATGCAGTTACAGGGATGGAAGTTCAATTTTTATTGTCCGCCACAGGCTCGCGTTAGTATCTCTTAGGAATGTATGCTCCCAAAACGGACCACTCGGTAGATGCGCTGGACCAACATGTGGGCTAGTCCGGGTGACCTTATTGGGAATGTACATCCATAACAAATGCCACCATCCGGGTTGCGGTGGCAGGCCCACTTGCCCGCTCACGCCGCGCCAGTTGAGATCCGAGCCAATCTCCATATTTACTGTGTTTAAAATTCTGGTTAGGCGTTTGTTGTGGACCAGGGGATGTGGTGGTACACCTACAGTAGGTGGGCTAACTCATTAAATGTCAGCCGAAATTTCGAAATTCGTTCACGTTTCGAAAAGATTAATTAAATAGAGTTGTAAAACTAATCATTTTGCAGCACAATTCTATAATATTTCAGTTACCTCAGGATGCCGGCTTTCGAAAGCACTTCCTTCCGGCTGCATGCATAAACTCTAATCTGCGAAAAAACTACTTAATTAGCCTGACTTTTTCGCATTGATTTTCAACGCCCTTAAAAATTCAATTATATTTCAAAGAAAACATGTACAAAAATATTTGTTCCTTTGCTCATTCGGTAGACAACAACGTCTTGTTCCAATCTTATAATCGAAGAAAGTGTACAATTCGGTTTTCAAAGACCTTTCCAATTCCCGAATAATTTTAAACACGCTCTGCTGGTACATTTGGATTCAGGGTTTCCAAACTACAAGCCATGCATTTTCTGCGTATGGAAAACCATACATTTCTCTACGGTATTAAGAGAAGACCATGTGGAGTTCATAAAATTTAGCAGTAGATTCAAGTCATGTTGTTAACTATACAAGCCACATTAGTAAATGCAGAGACACCACGTATTATGAATGGTCATTTTACGGTTTTAACAAATCGCAAAATTGGAAACTTTTAAAACCGAATTATATCCCTTCTTCTAGTATAAAGTTGGAAGAAGACGTCATTTTCTATCGAATGAGCCAAAGAATGAACATTTTTAAGCACGTCTTTCATGAAATATACTTGAATTTTTAAGGACATCGAAAATCAATGACATAATGACATGCTCCTTAGGTAATTATTTTTGCAGATTATAGTTCTTGTATGCAGTCAGGAAGAAGTTCATTTGAAAACCGGCACCTTGAGGTAACTGGATTATTATAGAATTATGCTGCAAGATAATTAGTTTTACAACCCCACATAAATCATCTTCTCGAAACGGGAACGCATTTCGAAATTTCGGCTGACATTTCATGAGTTAGCTCGCCTACTGTAGGTGCGGGTTTGCTCCGTGCCAGCCATCTGAGACCTTTCCCGCCTCCGGTCTTTTTGACCTGGCCATGACACCAGGATCAGGTGGGGGAGGAGAAGAGAGTGTGGTAATAAGCGCGGTATATAAGAGTCCACTATCACTGTAAGCTAATTCACGCGCCGGTCACTGTTTCTGCTGTCACCCTGTTATGGAGCACACGGTGGACATAGTCGAAAAACAACGGTCGAACTGTCGTGTCACGTCGGAGATTTTTCAAAGGCATTTTTACTCCTCGTATCGTGCGCAGGATTATTCTTCAGAACAAAGCAGACTGCTTCTGACATGCTTACCAACGGGGAAATTCCAACTTTAAACTGCTGTTTTGAATAATTCTTAGACTTCACCCTTACATTCGCTCCATTTCATGTTTGCCTACACAGGGTTCCGGATGCCACCTTGAGACGCAAACAGGCCCTAGCAACCAAACCTCTACTCGTTCGCTTTTTCGACGAAAACAGCATATTCTTTATCCGATGGCATGCTACATCGACAGAAATCGACCAGAAACGCCAACGAAAGCATCACGTCAAGCTGACTTCAAGTAAGTTCCCCTTCATGGACGAGTGTCTTTAGAGTTTGTTTATGCAGGGAGAAAGGCTTATAAGAGAGGTCGGTCGGTTAATACAGCAAAGCATATTTCACAGTTAGAGTTTTCGAGACCTCGGGTCTAAGAGCAGTTTCCTCGAAAAGTTTATTTTGGTCCTTAATAATTTCCTCAGACATGGATAACGTATGGAATTGATTTTTTTAGACTTTTAAAAATACATTGAGGCTGTGCTTTTTGGTTTGAACTCTGAGAAACTGTCAGTAGTGTGTGGACAGGATCTACACTAAACATGAATTCAAAGAAACACTGACCGAAATACTTTGGGGACCTCGCAACTCGAGTATACTGTTAAGGTGACTTTGAAAAATCGACTAGCCACAGGCCTGGTTTGGGCTGGTTTCTTCACGGCACCGTGCCGGCTTTCGACTGAATAGTTTTCGAAATACCCATTGCAATGAGAATCCGTCAAACAAAAATGTGTATGTTCATGCTTTATCGCCCCTGATGTAAATCTGAAGAGATAAATACTATTCAACTTAAATAAGACATGATAAATTCGATTGTTGCGTTTGTTTTATAAGAAGCTATCATTTTTTGGCGTTTAAAAAACACTTACTTGTCTTGAAGTACTGGCGCATTTACTGCGGTAAGCAGTAACTCCCAAAGGATTATTGATATATAACTATACAGCTAAACATATATTACGCACAGATTTTGGCCAAAAAATTTGCCCCTCTAGGTGCTTTGGACGTTATGTCGTAGCTACTCTGTATCGTCGAATTTCCCCTTCAAAAATCTACGAAAATTGTGAATAACCAGCGTTAAGGAGGAAATTAGTACATTTTCTTAAGCCGTCTGTGCGGCTTCTTCTCGAGTATAAAACGTTGACGAGCATAAATTCGTTTCTTGTGAACCGATGGAGGTAAGTAGTTCATCCTAGCTTATTGTATTACAAAAGTGCGAATAGATAAAGAAATCGTCCTGGAAGTTGAAATTGAACTGACGGGTTATAACTGACGTGCAATTCTTTTTTGTTAAGAGAAAATTCGCTCTCATGGAGGAGTCATAATCATCTTTATTTTCATTTGATTTTATGGGTTGAGAGGCTGAAGATATTTTTTAATCAGTTAGTCCATATTTCCTATGTCCAAGGGGAACAATTATCAAAGTAGGTAGCGAGCACAAAGTTTTCGGATCACTACTTTCAAGTAAAAGGCTTTCGGAGGGAATTTATCGATTACAACGGCTTTTAGATAAACCGCGCTGAAAGTTTACCTGATGAAACCATAAACCTAATCGTCTTGTAGGAGGGAATAAACCATCATCCAGAACACAGATCGCTGGAATGGCGACTTAAAATACGCCGGAGGCATCAAAGGACAGCTGTCTCTTCAGTCATATAAACCTGGACTAGTAAAGACAGATTGAGCCACAGATCGCAGTTCACAGCATCCAATAGTGTACTAGTCTAGTCACACTGGAAAGAACTAATGCAGACATGGAACAATCTTTTCAAATCCAGTGGTGCCAACACTTTTCTGTACTTTGTTGAATCATAGGCTTCCATAGCCCCCCAAGGACATCATTATAGGCATATGCGCACTTGTAATGGCTGTCACACTGTTCCATTCCGTCGGCTTCGATGAAGTCCCAGATTGCACCACTCCACGCGTATCTTTCTGCGGCAGCGGACCTGGGCAGCTTGGGTCACCGTCCACTCTGACGGTGGAGACCGAAAAAGCACGAACGACCTCCGTGCCTTGAAGAACTGCGCTGAGTCAAGATTTGAGCCTATTTCCTATTTACAGCCTCTAGGATCAAGAGCAATAACACTGAACTCACTAGCTGGTCAATGAAAAACGTTTTCGAATCACCTCCATTGGATTTTTGGTAGCCTGAGAAACGTCCGCCATCTCGCCACAGTAAGTGTAGACAGTCTTGCCCATGACAAGGTCGGCGTACTTCACTTGAATAATGGCGCCCAGGAAATGATAGTAAAGTGCTTTCAGTTTTCTCACTTTTTCCAAACAAAAATCTCAGCATTATTGGACGCGTAGGAGGTGTGACCGGCTGCATGTCCGACACGCGGATCATCGTGGCAAAGATATCGCAGAGTGCGCTCACGGAGGTCGTACGTGTGGCTGACATTTTCATCCCTTTTATGCCATTTCTGTGGCAAATTCGCTCCAGGATGTTTAAAACTGTCTATCACTTCAAAATGACAGACATTTAGCCACTGAGGGGCCTTCTTATGGTTAGAATGCAACTGGAAAGCATTTTGATTTTCTTAAAGTTAGTGGATAGACCAACTGATCTCACGACCTCGTTCATTCACGACACTACATTCAACAGATCGTTATGTTTTCACACTAGCAGGGTGATATAGTCAGCACAACCAACGCTAGTTAACCAGCGTTCAGAACCAAAGTAAACACCATCATGACCATATGTAACCTTTGCGCGAATTTAGTTCATGACGCAGTTGAAGGTTATGGACAACCGAACACAGCCCCACTGCAAGTTAGGCCAAATATCGAAAAGTTAGGAAGGATCGTTATGAACCAGAATCTGATCGATCGGAGAGCAGTAGTAGCCTTTTTCATACCCCATATCTCCTTATCCGCAAAAGGGCCAGTCAATGAGCAAAATCGAATGTTCGTTGCGATGAAGAATATCGGATCAACTGAAACTACACAGAATAATTCTGTACCACCTAACGACAGAAGTCGGAGATCTGTGAAGGCTGATCTATTCCGTACGGTGGAAAGGTTGCCATGAGTTGGGAGTGTTCTTGTGGGTCCGAAAAAGAGGTCCGTTCGGGGGCGCGTGGATTGTGGTGCGTTTTTAATGGCTGAGTAGAAGCCAGTCCATTAGCAAGTCAAATGATCTTCCCCTTCCATACTCCGTGCTGAGACTTCGCCTAGGCGGATTAATTAGTCACGCGGAAAGCGCACAGGTGAACACTGTTCCCAACGTCAGGGTCGGTGGCTCAGATGGTCAAGCAATCATCACACCAACATCCAACGCACGTGATGCAATTGCAGTAATTAACGACGCGAATGTCGGCCATCAAACAATTAGCACACCAAGTGCAACGATCCCGGATGAAGGGGGGAGCCGTGAATGTTCATAGGTATGCAGTAGCACGACGACTGCATCCTATAAATACTGCAGCCGCTTGTGCATGAACCACCCGTATCTGCTTTTGTCTCTGATGATGGGTTCGAGCAGGAATCCGAAACGTCAGGCTAATAAAGCTCTTATCCCAGCGATCGTGTCTCCCTCTTCAAGACTGGCTGTGTATTGGACATTCATTTGGTTAGCCTATGGTTGAATTGGGGTGTTACACGATCACGAGGTTGGAAGGGTCAAGATCAGATCGACGGCGGTAACCGATGGTTCCTACTCGTGGACGCAGCGTGACTGCCCAATCGCACAAGGAGCGCCTCCTAGCGGAGAAGCGGGGAGTGACTGTGCGTTTGCTGTCCATTTCTCGAAATCAGGGGTTGGACAGGCGAGGGAACTACCTCAGAATAGAGTGGTAAGAACAGTCATAAACGAGCACGACGGTAAGGGTGTTGGGATGCGGATTCACTCCAGACTGACAGCGAGCATCAGGGTTCCTGAGTCGATGAGTCAGCAATCCTTCAAATCAACCAGGAGGTTGAAATGCGTTAGGAACTCGGCCACAGGAGAAGGCTGAATCCGCGGTATTTATAAAACACCATCAAGAAGTTGGCCAAAGGCCCAAGTCGAGTTCGATGAAGCGTCTGTCGAGGGTGGAATTGCTAAAATTGTTGGCAGTTGGGGGATACAGAGAGTCGCGGTGTTTGCGGTCGGAAGCGTTGCTGAGACCACACTAACCTCCGCCCCAGAGTCAGAGGTACGGTCTCAGAGGAACAATCGACGAGGGTGATGATTGGCAATGATCCCAGCGGTAGTCGCCTCCACTTTGTCAGTCAGTCAGTGGGTATCAGTCAGTATATTTGGAGTAAATGACAGAAGCCCTTAAAACTCCACTTAAACGGCACAGGTGGGGATGACAATAGTTAAATTGCAAGAATTTTACATGTAGTTTTAGTGTGCAAGATTCATAAAAGTAATGGTGGAACACGTACGCGAAAAACGATATGGTATTTGCGAAATAACGGCGAAAAAATCGTCCACTGCATTCGCGCCGTGAAAATTTTTATCCGGGTCAATGCTAACGTACACAAGAGGATCCATTGAACTCATGTTAGTAGTATGTTTATAGTCATTTCAGTAATTCGACAGATCGGGCTTGGGGAGTTAGGGTTGCCTTTTAGCAGGTGATTATCCAGATGCGCCTTGAACACGCTGACGATATTGGAAGTTGGAACATACGTCGACAAAGAATCCTATTGGCGAATGAATCTCTGGCGGAGAAAAGAAGGAACGTTGATTTGTGTGGCACAGTCCCTTTTTAAGCTCGTTATCGTGTCGTTTGAGATTAGCATTTGGTGCCATTTCAAAAAGAGTTTCCCAGTCAACATTCAGATCAAGTCATCTTAGCAACCGGAAGGTTGCCATGAGGTCACCTCTGTCCTGCATGTAGTAGAGAGGATAGAGATTCAAGGCTGTCAGGCGCCACTAGTACGTCTGACAACCTTGAATCTCTACCCCCTCCAGTGCAGGCAGTATAGAGGTGACCTCATAGCAACGTTTCAGTTGCCAAGAGGATTTGATATGGATGTCGACTGGGTAGGCTCGTTCCTCAAGGCCGTTGGAGATAACAAAAAAAGTATGTCTGCAGACATCGTCGTACTGCTACTCCGGATTGTTGGTGATACTAGTACATGCTGCTTGGAGACTTTTGCAGGTGGGGTCGAGAACCCGAGGGAACCCGTCGACTGTCTCATGACCATCACGGGCCCCCAGTGACAACAACACTGATTTGTGGTAGGGGGCGCTCACCGATCGTTCATACGGAACTCACTCGTTCCGTTGTGCCTTAAGAGCTCTCTCTCGAGCCCAAGCGGCAGCCGCACAGCGGCGCATGATACATAGGCAGAATAACATTACCGACAAAGACAAGGGAGACTGGAATGGCCATTTCTGGCTTATTAGCCGTCGTCAGCCAGCCACACCCAAGCCCGAAGTGTGGAACACCCGAGCCTCGAACTCGCGACCTGTTGGTTTAGAAGTCAACGCCTCTACTCACCGGGCCACGAGCCCGTTGCCTTGTCGGTTTTCGATCGGGAATATACAGTGGTAGGGGGCGCTCACCGATCGTTCATACGGAACTCACTCGTTCCGTTGTGCCTTAAGAGCTCTCTCTCTCGAGCCCTCTTAAGGCACAACGGAACGAGTGAGTTCCGTATGAACGATCGGTGAGCGCCCCCTACCACTGTATATTCCCGATCGAAAACCGACAAGGCAACGGGCTCGTGGCCCGGTGAGTAGAGGCGTTGACTTCTAAACCAACAGGTCGCGAGTTCGAGGCTCGGGTGTTCCACACTTCGGGCTTGGGTGTGGCTGGCTGACGACGGCTAATAAGCCAGAAATGGCCATTCCAGTCTCCCTTGTCTTTGTCGGTAATGTTATTCCAACACTGATTTGGACTACCAGGTGCATAACTAACAGCTTGAGCTAGTTTATGCGCAGATCAGATCCTTGAAAACTTTGGTTGACTGTATGACTGACGGAAAAAGTCTCAGCGACTCTCAATTACATGACATAGACGGTGCCGCGGATGGTTAAACCATTGTCTTCTGAAGAGGGATGTGGCATGCAGCGAAGGACAATACCTTTAATACGGCTTGTCTCGTCAAATCCGTGCTGACCGGGGGCTTGTATGCAACAAATTTCGGTAATACATTATTGTCGAGATACCTGTGCAGAAACCGGACCTGCAAATACGTGGACGCCTCTCGAAGGGCGAAGGTTTCCCATCGCCAGGCCGATCGGAACGCATCGCGCCCAAATACATTGCTAATAGAGGCGAGGAGACGCGACCCAGTAAGCAGTCGTGAAGAAAGAGACAAGATCGCTGGGACAAAAGCTTTATTCGTCTTATGTTTAGGATTTCTGCTCGAACCCATCAATAGAGACAAAAGCAGATACGGATGCTCTGTCCATGATGACGGGTTCGAGCAGGAATCCGAAACGTCAGACGAATAAAGTTCTTGTCCCAGCAATCGTGTCTCCTTCTTCGCAACACCTTTAATCTACTGTAAAATTGAATTTTTTCAACCTTCCCTGCCAAACAGCGTATACAGAATTCGCTTGTGTTATTTTAGTAAGTTCATTAGCAGCACTCTGGAAAGTGCGGAATTAAGGAATCCTGCTATTTTTTCTGAGTTAGTCATGCAAGTCTAATGACTGAGCAAAAAAACTGCCTTGCAGCTCAGACAGGCGGCCAGCTGACCGGTTTTAATTTGATAATGACCTTCAGTTTAACATGTATCACTTGTTTCCTACACTCGTGCCTGTGATAAGAGCTCAACTTGACCAACAAATGGAAATTCATTTGGCCGCACGTCGTGCAATGCAAGAATATTTGTGCCAACTCGAAAGCCTTGAGGCTGAAGCTGTGAATCAGGACCTGAGCCAAATTCCGTTGAATAAAAATCGGGAAAAGTTGGAGAAACAGGCTGACTACAAAACAGCATTAGACTATCAGATAGTACGTGCCCCCGCTTTTTCTCTCTTCTGCTCACTTTTATTAGTACTTTATTCGCAGGTTTCTTATAAATCTTTGTGATTCATTAAGCAAAGTATGTTCCGGGACAGTGGCTCCATTTAAAACCAGTCGTCCAGTGGATATGTCAACAAAACTACGGTTTAATTGAAACAATAAGGACTGAATAGCTGTGGACATCTAAGAAGTTAGTTTTTGTGATACGAAGGTAAAAATTACATACGTCCATTGTGAAATTAAGCAGTCTACTAGTATACAAGTAGGCTCACTTCACAGCTGAAAAGTCATCGACACCTCAAGTCTTAGTGAGCGCCAAACGCCTAACAGAAAACCAAATGAAGAAATCTAAGTATCGACATCTGATAAGGAGAGTTTTAATGCAGTGATTTTCGGTTTGGCCGAAAGACATCGTTTGTTTTTATACCTTTGTTGTGTATGTGAGGGTTGTAATGCAGAACGACCCAACGTAGGCCGCAACTACCAGTTCATCCACTGCAGACCGCTGAATAGTTCAGTTGTCCTATGCTGTTTCATGGCTTCCAACAGATTTATTGAGATTTCCCCTATGACTTCTTACCGGTGCAGGGATCACGCACTGCAGATTCAGCCAATGAGAAATGCCTGTTATTCCCTGAAACTAATTTTATTACAGGGGATTTATCCATGAATATTTGGTCAATATATGTAATGTACGAGTGTCCTTTGGACACTGTTTCATTGATATATCAAATATCATTGAGTTTTCGAAGAGGTTTACTGCGACCGAAGTTTGGCTCGGCACTGAACAACTGGGAAGTACAGGAGATGGGCTAACTCCTGAAATGTCAACCGACATTCCGAAATGCCTTTTCGTTTCGAAAAGATTGATTAAGTAGGGATGTAAAACTAATCATCATGTAACATAATTCTATAATAATTCGGTCACCGTAGGATGCCGGCTTCGAAAGACCTTCTTCCCGGCTGCATTCAAAAACTATATTCTGTAAAAAATGACTACTTAAGTAGCATGCATTTTTCTCATTGATTTTCAGTGCCTCTAAAAACTCAATCATATTTCATGGAAAACATGCATAAAAATATGCATTCTCTTACTCATTCGGTAAAAAATACGTCCTTTTCCAAGTTTAGACACGAATGAAGGGTATTATTCGGTTTTCAAAAAATGTTCCAATTCCCGAATAACTTTGAACTCGACCTGCCGTTACACTTGCATTCAGGGTTTTCAAACTACAAGCCGTCTATTTTCCGCGTACGGAAAAACATACATTTCTCTACGATATTAAGGGGAAACTTTATGGGGTTCATAAAATTTAGCAGTAGATTTGAGCCATATTGTTAACTGTACAAGCTACATTGAGAGATGCAGAGACATGACGTATTATGAACGGCCATTTCACGGTATTAAAGAAGTTTACAATTATAAACATTTAGAAAACCGAATTACACCATTCCTTAGAGTATCAAATTGGAAGAAGACGTAAAGTTCTGCCGAATGAGTGAGAGAGTGTATATTTTTATGCACGTTTTCCATGAAATATGATTGAGTTTTAAGGGCATCTAACGCATGTTTCTTAAGTACTCATTTTTTTACCGAGTATAGTTGTTGCATACAGCCGAAAAAAAGTTTGTTCGGAAACCGGCATCCTGAGGTAACTGCATTATTCTAGAATTATGCTGCATAAGGATTAGTTTCACAACCCTACTTAATTAATCTTTTCGAAAGAAAAAGGCATTTCGGAATTTTGGCTTAAATTTCATGAGCTAGCCCACCTACTGTACATCAAAATCAGGCGGTCCACAGTAAGTATTTGATCGCCAAACCGATAATGGCAGGTTTAACATTTTGCGCCATGGTTTGAGATTGGAAAGGCAGATAACCAATCATTCAGTAAACTTGAGCAGAAGCATTGCTGGTGAAAGAACCCGTCACGTCGGACCATTTGCAAAATTGTCAGCAAACCCATGCGATAAGTTTGTCCTAAGGAGCTTATAAGTTTGAACTGGAAAATAGACGTTTCCTAGGTATCTTAACGCTTTTGATGACTGTGGTGCGAACGCTCTAATACACATAGCAATGACATTACGCGCCCTGAAAAGGCCTTTTGTTAAAAAAATGAATGTGATATTACATCTCGATTCATTAAAAAATAGCGCACATAGAAAAGTCTCCTGATTTTCAGCAATGCCTTGTTTTCTGCATTATCCCGCCATGTTTTAAAAATAGACTAAACAATAGCTTAGCTCATTTTCTAACACACATCTTTTTTAGTCTCTCGCTCTATAATTTTTCAGCCAGTTTTTAATTTACAATTTCCTTATAGGATCTCGGATCTACATCCAGCTCCATTTACTGAAAGGAGCCCATTCATGACACAACTGCTCAGGGAAACTCGAGTTTATTTCAAACTGATTAAAACGTTTCATGGTTTAATAGTTGCTTATCTGTGTGTTTTATTTTGCGAACGAAAGGAATTCTTATATACCTTGTTCTCCCTAAATTGCATATGACTTTGCGATACTTCTCACCCCCCCATACCGTATAAATTCGGGTTCTTGTTGACGACATTCTTCTCAAGCATACTGAATATTAGTCAAAAGTAAGAATGACAATTAAATGTTAATTATATGCTGTCGTGGATTTTATACATTCTTTTTATTTCTATGATTCACTAACACAACGTATTTTGACTAGATTAACCGTTGACTCTCAGAAAGCTGACAATTCTCGATAGACTCCGGCTAACTTTCTAATCGAGCTTCAACTGCTTAATCATTTGCTTTAATCCCGCACTGTTATATTTAGCTCGATAGAGAGACATTACTTCCCACTTAATGAGATATCAATTGACTACTGCGATGTTCATTATTAATAGGTTTTAATGAAATGCGTAAAATACAGATCATTCAAGAGGCAATTTGAGCTCATTTGCAAGTTCTCCTATGAGACGAGGCAAGAAACCAATTACGTTCCTGCCATGCAGCATGCGTACCAAAAACACTTTAGGGTTATCGAATCATTGATTGTCGGCTTACTCGCTTTCTTAGCTTCCTGCTTTAACACAATTCAGTAGGAAGCTTCTTCATGCCCAGCAGCTGCTTCCGGCCTAAAGTTAAAACTATTGTACTAGTATAAAAGCTATGTTAGATTACATTGCTATCATCTAGGCAAACGCTTCCATGGCTTGGTTCACACGAATCTCTCCTAGATGATGCCTACCGGCAACTGTTTTTCAGACACCCTCTGCTTTCCTTCCGCTGATGGTGCTTTTTGCAATGTCAGCAGCCTCAGGCATGTTTACCGAACAGACTATTTTATGCTGCGATCAACGTTATCAGACGGTCTGTGATGTTTGTATTGTCGCTGTTCCAGCATTCATTGGATATTTGTCAGCACGGCGGCAGATGACTGTCAGACAGTTATGATGTCTTCTGTCCCTAAAAGACGTTGGTTTAAGAAGTAACAGGTGGATGACGCAGACTAAACCAGAAGCAATCTCTGTCTTAAACGTAAAAGGCGTGATGCGGATGTGGAGACTGTAGAAGTACTGCTCACATAAACCGATGCGGATAAATCACCTCTTGTGTATGAATGCTGATCGACAGACACAGTTTTGGAACTCCGGCGGAGTCTAAAGTATGGCATAAGATGATTACGAGGAATTCTTTTTAAGATTATTCTACAAGCATTAATGCGGAGAAGGATGCTCGACGGATGTGAAAAAGGCAAAAAATCCTTTTCTCACTCGCAGCATCAAATGACTACAAATGACAGTCCTTAAACAGCAGTATAAATTAGCTTCTTGGATGCCTAACTGTTTTTTATGACTATTCTGCACTTTCTTTGGGACAGAATATGGCAATTTGGTGAATGTTCATGCAATCCGAAGTGCTTAATCAGCTCAATGTTTCCTTTCGCTAAAATGACCAAGTCAGATGCGCGTTTTTGGGCTTACGAGCATCCTGATGACAGTAATGCCTGCTTCGAATTTCTTTAAAAAGGTAATACAGGAGGACCATTTTATTTCCTCTCATTCACTGGGCCCAAGGAAACCAAGTGATTCTGTTATTGTTGCCAGAGAAGCTTGCTTAAATAAATCTTAAATATTCAGTTCCGGAACAGTGTGGTCAAACGCTAATATCTTTTCACGAATCTACTCTAAGATAGTGAACTTCTGGATGTGTGTTCACTTGAAAGCGTCTGATGGTCATCGACGACAATGGAATCACCATCAAGTCCTGTGGTGGGTCTCTGTGGGAATAAATTTCCATGTTCTATAACGACTAAAAGCTGGAATCACTTTTAAATTAAAGATGAGCGCATGGTGTCGGACACTTCATCGTGTAGTCAGGAGACCGATGAGTCGAAAGTGAAAATTTACACTGGAGAAAGTCAATTTCACAGTCCCAGTCTTGAGATGAACAGAGATGTGTAACTGGTCTGAAACACTGTCTGTTAGAAGTAACCTTAAGATAGATGAAAACATGTATAATAGATCATATCAACACGATTTCTAATATATTATGTATTTGCTCCTCAGATAAGAAAAAAATGTCCTGTAGCACATGCAGAAGATCGCACTATAACACAGACAGACCACGACACAAAATAACACCTCCTACAATAGTATTCGCGATGTGGGGCATGTCGATCGTAAATAAGGATTCAGTGAAGACTTTGAAGAAAAATGAATTCAGTCAATTCTAGGAACGCGCAGGCCGCCCAACTCAACTACTGTGAATTGTTAAAGGAAAAGCCGCTTTTACCTAAAATTCATCCGTCATACGTAAGCATAGCAGATTATGACCGTGCGCATCTTAATCTATCGCAAAATGGCAATATATTCAATCAGGTGCACCAACTAGTTACCGCATGAAAATGTCCCGCATTTGCTCCAACTACTCCTTAGTTCCTTCTTTCGTCTTTGGAGAAGCAGAATCTGTAGTAAAAAAAGATATTTCTTGAGAACAAAAACTGTGGGCTTATGACCCTCTATTTTTTTATTGGGACATGAACATTTCATCCCGAGACAATTAACGGCAAGCAAGAGCATCCCTTAGCGTCTCGTTTAAAATATTAGAGTCGCCGAGCGAGACTCGGAACGTAGACATCAACACATTGTCCAAATGCGTCCTGGTAGATGGTCATTCATTTCCATATGGAGACTGCGATTCTAATGTTTTTTGATTGACCATACTGTCAACAGGGATACCAACTAGAAGCCCATACGTGTGTTTCGCCGATTTCGGACTGCTGTATAACGCAGCCAGTCTGAAAAGGGTTCTTCTTAATGCTTTTCTCCAAGCCGGCACATTGCTTTCTGAGAAGGTCCAAATGCTTAATTATATGCGTAGTTCTTGTTTCAATATATATCATTAAAGCCCAATCCGTAAGCAGTGTATTTCGTAAATTCTGGAGTATTTTTAGATGCATCGGGTAACTTGTCACCCTTTCAGTTCTTATCCGTCTTTTAAAGAGAGAATTTTGAATAATGACTGTCTTTTTGCTGTCTCATAGGATCTTACCCCATTCACCTTTCACTGTTATACAGGGGCACATTACTTATTTAGAATAAGTGAGAGCTGATGCCGACGAGGGGCGAAAAGAGTTAAACGGCCATTTCTGACTTGCTAGACCTCATAAGCCGGAGAGAACAAAACACGCATACTTCGTCCTCAGGTCAGGGTAGATCAATGAATACGTCCTTATGTGACCCTTAACAAACGTTCTCAAACAGCTCTGTTTTGCACATGGAATAATTAATGCCAAAATTGATGTGGTGCAGATTTTCAGTTGTCACCTTAACCTGCTGAACGCATCGGGAGAAAGCGGTTCTGAAAATTCTCCTCGACTCGTGAATATTATATTTGTTGAACTCGAGGTGAACAAATAATCAAAGTGTTGCATCATACCCTAACAACTATTCCACGAAAAGCAATTGATGTTAATGCTAGAGAACGCAATAGACTACTTGTCAGAATTCGAACTACCGCATGTAGGGTTTAGTCTGAAGGGAACTGTTAAACCCCTCGAAGCCCTATTCGACTCGCCTGAGATCTCTTATCTTACTGTCGGATGGAGTGATGTCACGTTGGAGAACAGCATGATTCCAGTCGGGAAATCGTTAGACTTTAAAAGTAAATCATGAACTATGAAGCTGGTCCAAAGGAGAATACAGCTGTAAACTGAAGTCATTCTAGACCAGCATCTACCGTTTTAATGCCCATTTAGGACTGGTTGCAGAGAAACCTTGGCGGTGACTCAGAGTGTCCTGTAATATCCCACGTATCGTGTGGCTATGTAAATGCGCGGCTCACACTGGGTGGAGGTTGCGGCTATGCAAACACGAACACAACTCGTTTACATAACAGGGCAGCAGCTTCTGTCAACTTTCTGCTTGCACCCTGCAAATGGGCCATGGCTGCCAGTCATGCGGCCTGAACAGGAATTGCTTTGAAGAAAAGTGGCCTTTGAGTCCCGACCTAAAGGCAATGGGTCGGCACTTCCGTCTGCCCACACCGCGACTCATATGCAGCCGTCGGCAGGATTAAAGTGAAACCGTTGCACACTGCTCCTGTTTCAGATTTTCGTCTCAGCTTACAAACTAAAGTAGGATTTGGGAATATCGAATGTTTGGCACTATTATTTTGGGACTTAGGAAAGTTTCTACTTTAATTGTAATAGCGTATTATGTGGGCCTATACTCTCGCAACTTATTCAGTCACCCCAAAGCATGACTAGAAACCGTAGGTCATGTCTCAGACCTAGGTGCAGATAAAAGTGCTCATATGCGCTGCTGACGCAAAACAGTGCCGACCGTCACGGCGGCAATCCATTTCAAGGTCTTTCTTTCGTCAGTGGTGACTAACCTCTTGTCCGGCATCCATACTAGGCTCTGATTGGTTAATTAGTTGCATGGCCTAAGCCTTTACCTGCGGCCCAATATCGATAGACACTCGCCTAGGAAATGGTCCTGACCCGGCCAACTCCAGCCGAGAGGCTTACCTTTCCACGCTGCGACATTTAAAGCCCTGCTGGAGCGCTAGACACGCAACAGTCAATCAGTGACTCACGCTGCTTTCTGCACGCATATGTACTCCGCGATGTGTCCGGCTGTGAATTCCGTCTGCAATAATAGGCACAAGTACAAGCGCAAATAATCGCAGAACGTACAAATTTAGGTGTTACCGACACAGACTAGTGATAACGGTCATTTATGGCTTGTTTGCAGACGGCAGTCAACCATATCCAACAAGAAATCTGGGCTAAAACGGAGCGTCTTTTTTTCGTTTTGAAATTCGAACAAGTCAATCAAAGCCATTTTTAAATGAAAGCAAAGATCGATCAAGTCCAGTTAAAGCCTCGGTTTTAATATCAGTTTATGCAGAACTTAAGTTATGTTGCAGTCAGTGCGTGCTCAGGTCGCTAAGGGAGCATGCGAGAATAAAAACTGACTGGTTCCAACTGTCACAATCATTAACTTCGCCCGCTCTTTGCTGGTGAAATACATAGGATATGGAAGGAAATATGTCGAGGCACTTTAAGCTGGAAAATATTACTTAGATGAGGTTGAAATGTGGTTAACATGGGACACGATCTTACATTATTTCTCAGGCTGTAGCACGGTGTCTTTTGCGTCATTATCTTACCAATCACCTTTTTAAACGACCTTTTTAAACACCATCAATCTATGGCGTGGAAGATGTCAACTGTTGTTTCCAAGAGCTCCGACATCACCAAAAGACTAGGGAGCCGACCCGATGATCACAAACATCTTCACGGAGCAAACAGGAAGGTTCTTAAGATGCAGGGTGGTTGAGGCCTGGGGAAGAAAACTAGTAGAAACTCATTTGACCCCGATGTGAACAAACTCGGCGATATGGTGGGTGGGTAAAAGGCAAAGGCACCCGAGCTGGTCAAAGCCTCTTCAGGCCAGAGCTTGACTCTTGTGTTCATTACGCGGGCCGGAAAAATAAGTCTGGATACTCCAGGCCCACATTTGGCGGCGTTGATAATGCTGTCATAGGAGTCGGTCCATTCAAACAACTCTCGAAGATGGGCCTCTTGCTAGCAGTGGTCCAAGAATGCTACCGGATGCTCATCGATGAAAGCGGGGGACATAGTAGAGACTGTGAAATGCTTGACCGGTGAATATCTGATGAGTCAAAATAACGCCCCTTAATCCAAAGGACAGGTCAGTTAGCTCTAGCCGCCCCGAGAAAATGGTAACGGTAGTCTAGGCGCATTCCTGAGTTAGATTGGTATTTGACGGCGGGAGAAATTCATATTGATTTTGGAGAACACGTGCTTACTGTGAAGCCACAAACTGGAATTTCCGATATTTGGACAGCGTACTCATAAGGAGGGTTAGTAAGTACAGTGCTCTCTAACGGGCCGCGTGGCAGACACGGGCCCTATCGGATTCTGGCAGGCGTTATCGGACTTGCACACCAAAATAAATGCCAATATTTCGGGGTGCGGTGGCAGACCCGGTTGCCGGCAGACGTCGCGCACATTGAGACCTCTGCTGACCCCCCTTTGTTGTTGTTGTTCAAGGACCTGCTCATTTGCTGTGTGGACCAGGAGTGGAGCGCCAAGGTGAGGGCTCGGCCGCGACATCCACCTGCACCCTCCCCGACTCCGCTTTTCTTGACTCAGTCTTGACACCGGGCTCAGTTGGGGGAAGAGGAAAGAGAGTGCGGTAGATTCTGTGCAAGTCCACTATCAGTATAAAGTAGTTCAGGCACACGTCACCGTCCCTGCTCCCACCTTACTGTGGGGCACACGGTTGACATCGAAGGCAACGATGGTCGAACTGTCTAGTAAGTGCAACGCACAGTCACCATTCGCTAGTCGCCTTCTTTGGGACAACATGGGGCCACGATGACCAGCAGTTAAGTGTCAGATACCGCGAGCGTATGTCTGAGCCTTGTCTGGGAAATACTAAAACTGATCAATTCCGGAGGATACGGTTGGGATAATTTTGGCGGGCACTCAACATTCATGGGATGGATGACAGTGCACCAAATAGTACTTTCCAGATAGAAGGATCTGTCAGGAGGGAAAATTGTGGGAACACATAGGTGTGCGCACAGCCAGAAACAGAAATAATGATGCCGGACCGGGACGCTGGCATGATTAAAATCTGAGTCGACGATGTTTTAGATCCACCAAGAATCCAAAATGAGTTAAGAAGGTGGCCTTTTGAGTGACCGTAGAACCATCGATGGCAAGAAGAATCTGCAGGAATATGTGTTGCAGACTCGCATCAGGTGTACTAGAATATTGACCAAAGGCCTCCTTGGTTGGACTCACAGCAACTGCCCGTTCCATAAGCCAGCTAAAGGAGACACCAAACTAGCCTCTTCACCAGATTACCGAAGGAAATTCGTGCCGTCTAAATGGTTTGAAGTACCAAATGGTGTTCATCGAGATCTGTAGCACACCCTTCGTCGTCATGGGAACCGTCAAGAAGGGACATTTCTCCCATCGGGGAAGATGCATTAAAAGCACCGGTAAGGATATGGCCTGTAACCTACCTGGGATGATTGGTCAAAAATTCACCTTCTTATCTTATTTAGGCAGATGTGGTGCATAAAGGCCTTCCTGGTAATAAGTCTCCAAAAGGGGCTATGTGGTGCGCGGTATTCGACCTTCATTAGCATTACTGGCTTTAAACTTGCTCTTATCGGGCTCGAGGTTGAGGTTAGGGCTATGAGTTGGATTATTCCTAGGCCTAGGTTTTCTATGCTCTGGTTACGGCTTGGATTTGGAGTTGAGGCTAGTGCTTGGGTTTTCGGCCTTGAGTTAGGGTTTTAGGGATGAAGTTTGGGATTGGGCTTCTGGGGTTAGTGTTGGTGTTTTGGGGTTGGGGGCAAGGGTTAAGGTTAAAGCTATAAGGCTTGAGTTAGGGTTGCGGTTGCGATCGAGTTTTCCTATAAAGCTTACGGGTTGGCACTAATATTACCTATTGCAACCATGACCACGGTTGATGGTCTGGTCCTAGTTAACTACGGTTTCCCAGTGGGTTTTCATACCATATCTTTGCCAAGATTACTGCCCGATGGCAAACTGTGCTTTGCACGCAGCTGTCTGCAAGCGGAATGAAATCTAGCAGCGCAAAAGTAGAAGCTGAAACAGACTTCTCAAATAGGGTTAAACTCCTAAGAAGCATGTATTTGTTCATTCTCGAACTTAAATAAGGGGTTGAGGGATTCCAGTATGGTTTGAGAAGAAGGGTCGTGTGTGGGATTGGTATGGGAAGCTGTGGAGGCAGCAATGGCTACAGTGTGTTGCAAAGACCTACATGCACTGTTACCATGGACGGAATGTTATACTCTCCCCCTTCCCCCGAAGCCGGGTTTCTATGGAAGTTATCACTGAGCCTCCACCTGTTCAGTTTCTCCTTCTAGCGGACAGACATGAGAGATGTCGCTTTGTGCACTACCCTTTGCCGTCGGAGTAACGAGTCCTCGAATTATACCGTCCGATATCACGCGCAATTCCTCAGTAACTACTCCCCATCAGTAATCTCACGCTTACTAACCTCTCGTAAAAGAAATACCTGACCTGATTGCACCGATTGCGGCTTCGAACAAACTGTAAGGGTCCGTAACTACGCCCGTAGTCATTGCTTTCAAAAGCTATCTGCCGGAAGCTACACTAGCAGAAGCTCGCTCGTTGTAGGTACTGCTGATCGTCTGATTCGTCGTTTTGCGTTTTACAAACAGCCTGTCATTCAGAATTTGCGCAATTTCAGTCATATGTAAACTCCAGCAGCTTAAAATTAGGCCGGATGTGTTTATACAGCCCCACCTGAGGTAAACAAACCCCATCCGCCTGTAATACGGGACCGATGGTAATAGGGGTTTTTGCAGGTGAGGCCGGGGAACGCGCAGGCAACTAGCTCAAGCACTTGTATGCAAAAAAAGAGCTACTAAGGATGCGCAGTTGTACTTTGGATGGTTGAGAAATAGTTGCCCTAACCCTTAACCCAACCACCTAACCCTAACCCCTAACCCTTAACCTCAGCTCTAAGCCCTAACCCAACAGTATTGTGTCCATCAGGTAAGGCTACATAACAACATCTAACCAAAAATTGCTCTTTTAGAATTACAGTGCCTAATTGCTGGATTGTACAATTCATTCTTTCCCGTCTGCCTCACGCCCCCCCCCATCCCCACCTGGACATCATCGAGAGGGGCTAAAGATTAAGTTGCAGATATTTGCCAGTGAACAACCCAAAGGTTTCCCAAATCAAAAGTTACGGAGACGCCCAAAACGGCAACCTGTGCAGCAGAAAGGGCGGCTTAGACGGCAATGCCAGCTGTTTTTGACCAAGTCGAGAACCAACAGCTGGGGTCGTTCACCCCGGTGCGGAGTGAGTGAGCGCACCTAAGTACCGTTCGACTGCAACCAATCAGCAGGGGTCATAACGTCAATTGGCTTCTAGCTGTCTCCACGCCGGTACCAAGTCACTTGCAGCGTAAGCATTTGATTGGATTGGCGTTTTGGGCGAACCTAATGAGGCATGACTAAGCGGTCACACTGGCGACCGTGGTAGCGGACTGTCATGCAGTCACACCCCCGGTCAACAATCATCTCGTAATTTCGTCCCGGTTCAAAGTTTTCAGCAGTTACGTTGTGTCTCCTTCCTCACCCTTGAAAGTACTTCTATGACCACTGCTTATTCGTTGTGGGCAACGTATTCGAACCGCAAATCGATTGGGAGCACACAAGAATAAAGCAGTTTTGAGAGAATGTTCTACTTTAAAGCGTTCAGCTTGTGAAACGAGACAGGCAACTGCATTGCTTTTCGTCGGAGCGCACACGTTTCAAGAGAACCGACTTGGATTAATAAGCTCCAAAGGAGGTAAACTGGTCACAGGGTGGTATATTTCGATCGATGGTGAGCGGAGCCATCCCTCGTTTAAATCAACATCATTAACAGGTGAAGCACCATTTCAAGACGGACTTAATTACTCTCTTGACCCTCAATGTCAAAAGGCGGGTCTTTATTGCTAAGAGGATATAACTTGGTCCCATGCGGCCGTTGAGTTCATTTCAATGTTGAATTAGTTAATAAATGACACTAATGGGAAGAAGGCACTGTGGTCCCTGAAGAGAGAATTTAATTCTACGAAAGGGGGAGTGGGGGAAGGAGAGGGAGGTAGAGATTAAACTTAATTTACCATAGTTAAGATACTAGTAGAAATGAGGATGGCGACAATTCTTATCTCAGTTTTTGGATTTCTACCTGTCTATACCTCAGACATCGTACCGAAATTGTGGATATGCCAGAACTCACGTCCACGGGGCGGAAAGACTTCGCAACAATTAGTTTAAAGCTATGAGGATGGACCAGATCATAAAGAATTCGACCAACGGCCGGGTCAGCCACCTGCGTACTCTCCCGCCTCCAGTATGGCCATGGGACCCTGGTGCGGAAGGAAACGAGTGTGGGGGATGTCGCGCAAGTCTGCTATCACTATAAACAAGGTCACGCGCAAGTCTCCGAACCTACTTTAACCCTGCCGTGGAGCAGACGGTGGCACAATCGGCAACGACGGGGGAACTGTCGCATCAACTCCTCCAACGGCGAATCACGACAACAATGCGAAAGACAAAATCTGTCTAATCTAGTACGTCCTCCTTGCGAGTGTGGCGAAGGAGACGAAAATGACCACC
The DNA here is from genome assembly GCA_902702965.1 of Spirometra erinaceieuropaei. Lineage (NCBI taxonomy): Eukaryota > Metazoa > Platyhelminthes > Cestoda > Diphyllobothriidea > Diphyllobothriidae > Spirometra > Spirometra erinaceieuropaei. Next base: position 257,007 of record CACRXP010000327.1, on the reverse strand, counting down.
CTCACTGACTCAAAGGTCCACAGATACAACGCCACCTGCGATAAACTGTTAGGTTGCCACGGAATTGACAACTACGGCATGTAGGCCAGCACAGAACACAATCTTCCCCTGACAAGCGTACTCTTTGATCTTCCAAATTTGAAGATGCAACTTTGAGCGCACCCTCGCTCGCATACTGGCAACTTAAACACTGCATACTCTTCAGAAGGCGTGACCAGCAAGACGTTCTAATGACCGAGACGATGTGGGCTACAGAACGCACAGCCACCCTGTCATTCGTAAGATGGGGTTTTGAGGTCAACTCTGCTCACTATCTCAAGATAAACGAACACTAAGTAAACTAAATACTGCAACAGTGACTACAGCTGAACGCTGATTGGATTTTAGCAATCTTGTGGTTTGGAAATCGGGCCAAATACAATTCCAGAAAGATAAGGCTTTCACCGAGATCCACTTGCTGGAACTGTGAGATCTCGTTCAGGCCAACGCTCTGGAAGTCCTCAGTCGAGCGCATCGACAGCCCCATGACTGTTTCGATGGTAACGAAAAAGAAACCTGCTTTTTTGAGAGAGCAATCTACGCAAGACCTATGCCAACAAAAGTACGGGCAGCAATGAAACGGACATTTTACACCGCCGAAGCCTACTGACCAGAGACTGCGAAAGATGTGGAACGATCGTCCAATGCTAAAGAAATTCCAGGAGACGCTGACTGTGGTGCGATTAAGAATTTCTTCGTAGATATTTTGGCAGTCCCAAACCATGGGACCGCGTAGCGGATAATCTAAGACTGCGCAATCCTGCTGCCGAATAAGTCGTAGATCCTGGAGCGTGCGACGGAGTACACTCGGGTTATCCTCAATCACCAATCTATGAGTGAACACCAAAACCGGCCTCACCTTCTATTCAAGGAAAAAACAGTACAGCAGACGTGGAGAGATGAAGTCCGCTACATGTTGACCAGGCACTGGGTCGTGTGTGCCACGTGCAGACAGCCTGTTTAGCTCAGTCAACTAATGAGTGGACAGAGACCTGGTCGTTTCGGCTACGTCTTATCACCGTGTGACAAGGTGAACGGTTTTGAAGATGGGGTGAGGCGGATGCAACTACAGTCTGCCCCACTGCAAGCAAATTTTTACCTGAAGTCATTGTTGGGCTCACCTCGTGGGCGGTGGTAAGAGCCATCGTCTGCAACGATCGAACTCTCATCTGGACATTCCGAACGAGAGAAAATACCTAACGATCAGGAATTTCAGTCGAAGATGAAGGTGGGAAAACTCTCTGGAAGGAACTGTTTATTTGCTTGACGTTTTGAATGCTTACACGAGCAAGTCATTAGAAGTAAAGGAAGTGTGCAGTTAACACCAGCCTTCCGAGAATGACCCTGGACTGTGTTTCTGATTTAATGGCGTAAGGCCAATAGAAGCGAAGAGACGAGTCCCAGGAAGCAGTCTTAGTTGCGTAGTGCCTGATAAGTGTCTGTCAAACCCGCACGTTTGATGACTGAGTTAACTATCGAATGCCACGACTCCTGTAGCGAGTGCGAAATTCAGGCATCTGACTGACCCAATTCGAGGGCGAAATAAAGTCCACAGATGACATTTTATCTGCGTTCCTACATGTTCTTGTGGTCCTGCGCACCAGTTTTACCAAAGTAATTGGCATATGCTTAGTTCCCTTCCGTCCGCAATGCATGCCTATTCTCAATCCGGTCTTAAACATTTACTGGGGTTGCAAGCTAAACCACGTATTTGTGAAGAGTAAAAACGGATACAATGCTTACTCTGACAGCGATCTTTCGATAAATGCAGAAGACGGGAACGTGCTACTTTGAAGTGATTAGGGAAACTTTCTGTTACATAGGACGTGCTTGATGATGTGTGTGATGTGTAGCAGAGACTGCAGCCGCCATTAAACCTTTCCGGTGTCTTGCTAATTTGTCCAAGAGTTGTCTGCAGCCTCCGGAGAACAAATGGCAAAGTCAGTTTTCGTAGATACCAGACAGGAGAAACGACAGAGAATGCGAATAGATTGATACAGAACTTATATGCTAATGTAGCCGACCTCGGCCTGGTAATTGCTTGTCTGTTTGGGAAATTTTCTACCCCATACGAGGTCTGTTTGCTTCAGGAATCCAAGAGACCGGTGTGCGCCAATTTCTGACTGATCAAATACCCGATTTACAGCGACAGATAATGACAGGGGACGAGACAATGACGGACTATGGTTTGGTGAAGAGCTTATGACCCATCTACTAGACGCCATCTGCGGACCATCTGCGTCACGCATGAGCGCATGTGTGTGTGTGTTTCTGGTCTCATTTGGTAGTCGAGGTTATGGTTGGCTGGATGAAGGCACAGTAAACTGAAAACGGCACTGTATCAATCTACCTGCATTCTTTGTCGTTTCTCCCATCAGGAATTATAACTCGACGGACTTCGCATTGGCAGTTGGTTGCCTTTTCGTGACACTTGCCCCCTAATACGGAGCTTGTTTGCTCCGGGAAGCTAGTAGATCGGTGTGCACTCACTACTGATTTCGCAGACATCTAAAATGATAACATACAAAGTCAAACAAGGGTATGGTATGCAACTCTCCTGGGGTAACTTCAGCTACCTACAACCCTTACTTCAGCTGTCACTATGCCTGTAGCGGGTAACCCTAACCATTAGCCCGTAAGCATTTCAGGAAAACTCAAATGTAAACTTAACCTTAACCCAAGCCTTAAAACCTAAACCATAACCTTGATCTCAACCCCAGCCTCAACACCGTGCTCAAACCATGACATAAGCCTGACAACCCTAGCACATGAGCCTGATACGAGCAACGTTAACAGCAACAACGTTGGTGAATTTCGAAACCCGCTTAACGCCTTTCGCGACTTACAGCTAGGCAAACCGTTACGAACCAAACTCACCTAAATAAGATAGGAAGGTAGATTTTGGGTAACTACCCAAAATTAGGACTCTCATCGTGTCCGACTGAGAATTATCGTCAGATTTCTGAGCAATAAGCACTTTGGTAGGAGGGCGCTCACAAATCGTGTTACGGAACTCACTCGTCCCATTGTGTCTACAGGGCCCTCCCTCGAGCCCAATCAGCAGCCGCATAGCGGCGCGTACTATAGGCAGAATAATATTACCTATCATTTTGTATGTTCGATTGCAACCGAAAGGACAGCGAGCCCTCTGCTAAGTGGTTAGGGGCGTTGGACTTCTAACCAACAGGTCGCGGGATCGAGCCTCGGGTGTTCAACACTTCGCGGTTGGGTTTGACTGGCTGACTATGGCTAATAAGCCGGAAATGGCCATGCCAGTCTCCCTTTTCTTTGTCGGTAATGCTATTCTGCCAATAAGTACTTTGTTGATAAGATAATTATTTTAAAAAAGAACATTTTTCTCTTAGATTTTTTGACGGAAACTAACGACTATTACTTTTTGAATGCCGATCCCGACAGTCTTGTCACAATTCAGAATAGGGTTTTCTTTATAGTATACGGGGTGACATTGAAGTCAATATTCTCAGTATAACGAATATTTTACATCATACAGCAAGAATTTAATGTGGCTTCGAGGCGGCAGATGTGAACTTTCGGCCACTGAATTGTTTAGTCGTTCTTCAAGTCCGCAAGTGAAGACTGCGCGATTCTGTCCTCTATTTGTCATTCTAGATCATTCATGCATTTTCCAAATTGACTGGTTTTCAATCGACAGACACAAAATCAGGCTAACAATGTAACAAGTTTATTAACACGGGCACTTTTGAAACGGATGTAGATGAAGATAAGACTCAAAAATTAATTATGCATCGAAGCCAGAGTTTTGTTCCTTTCGTCTTGTGGAAACCACACCGGAAAAAGCGCAGGAATAAAAATGCGGGTCAAGATTGATCCAATTAAGAAGAGCAGACAGACCGCGAGGATGGCTAATCGGAGTAGCAGGATCTTTTTGAATTTACTTCGAGATACCCTGCAGTCGGATAAAAACAGAGTAGCCTGATTAAGTGGAGCAACATAAATTGCCTTTCTCAGATATCCAAAAGGGTGGTGTAATCATGATTTTACTATCTTTTGTCGCGTGCGGCTTCGTTCTGTGAGAGATATAAATCAACTAGCCTACCTTTACACAAGATTCGTGTCGGTGTTTATTACATTGCACAACTGCTGCGTTTTGTTCAGCGTTCAAATTCGAACATACAGTCGGTGACCGATCTCATGAAATGTCAACCGAAATTTTGAGATGCGTTTTCGACTGGGAAAGATTACTTAAGTGGGGTCGTATCATTGATTATCTTATGGCATAGTCCCGTGACATTTCAGACACGTCAGGGTGTTGGCTTTTGGATTCACTTTTTTCGACCGCCTATAAAAACTGCACTAAGTAAAAGATGACTAATTACGTAGTATGTATTTTTTCCATCGATTTTCTATGTCCTCATATAGTCAAATGTATCTTATAGAAAACCCCCATAAAAAATTTTTCTCGCATTCATTTAACAGCAATTCGAGCCTTCTTTAAATTCTGTACCCAAAGAAATGGCATCTATTGGCTTTTAGATGGTTTCTAATTATGAGATTCTATAAGACCGTGCAAGGTCCATTCGAATAGAACCCCATCTGTCTGTTTGATATGCTCCTCACTAAGTATACAACATATTCCACATCCGTTGCAACATTTTATGGCAACGGTAGGTTGTGCAACCCCACATCGCAACTAGTAGCCCCAAGTCTCTGTAATACGGGAATGGTGGTTATAGGGGTTCTACGGGTGGGACTTCACCGCGGAGGGGAAATATTATGAATGCAATAAAATGTAAAAACAAGTAGATTTTCGTTTAATTTCCTCTTTTACCTAAAAAAATAACCAAAACGTACTTCCAGTAAATAAGACTTATTTAAATAAACCGTAACTCGCAAAATTGAGGCAGGTTAGGAACCATATATAACGAGAAACCGCTAGGAAAGAACAACAGCAATTGTCAAATATTGAGCTGTGGAAATTTAGTGCGAGGTAGCGTGATGCACATAAATGTTAGAGGAGTTATGAACATGCACCCTAATGAACATGAACAATTCAGTCCGTTCTATCACGTCAACCACACTTTCATTCTCATTGTGAATGTGACTGACACTCGACAGGATGCTCATAGAGAGTTGCCCTTACCTTAAGTTGTTGTATTTTTAAATTTTTCTTTTGAAAACAATAAAAAGCATTGCAGTTCCCACAACGTAACTGACCCGCTAAAATATTGTTTATCCGAGAGAAACGCTTTACGCGCGTCTGAGAAATTTACGGCAAATAGCCAAACGTTTGCCTTGTTTAATTTCCGAGGAAACAGATGCGCGAACTTGGAGTAAATCTCTCGAAGCAGACCATTTCAGGCACTGTCCGAAGTTTGATATGAATATTTGAGCTGAAATTCATCAGCTTCTGTGTAATAACCGCCTTATATTCACAAACCGCTAACAGGCAGTCAGTAGTATAGACTTGTATAATTATTCACCGTACTAACAACATATGTATGAGCTAAAAGCCCAGACATGCGTGTTTCGCCGATTTTATGTCGCTGCCTGACGCAGTTGCGAGGGGTTCGGCTCGTCAATGGGTCCACCAGCTTTATTTGTGTGTTTTGTGGTATATGAACTCCAGTTTCACCTTGCCTTGCTTAATTTCCGAGGAAACTAATGCTCGAACTTGGAGTCAATCTTTTGAAACAGACCTTTTCAGGCACGGTCCGAAGTTTGATATGAATATTTGAGCTGAAATCCATCAACTACTGCCTTACGTTTATCCTTTGGAAAAACTTGAAAGAGGACGTCATTTTTTACATATGAATAAGGATCGGAACTAGGTCGGCAGTATGACACCCAGTAATTTTTCCTACTTCCTCAGCGACAAAACAAGGCGTTGATTGATGCTCTCGACACAAATATTCGCGGAGCGTGGGAAACAATACTTCTCTGTCTCCGCACAACAGCAAAGTTTGCCAACTTGAGCGTGTGTCAAGTACCTTCGCCCCCTAAAACGAGCCACGGAGTAGATGCGCTGGACGAACACAGGGGCTGGACTGGAGTCCGACAGACGTTGTCAGGACTGCGCATCCATAATAAATGTGCATTTACTGGCTTACACCGCGCCAATATGAATCCCAGCCGTCTCCCCCATTTTTGTTATAAAATCCTGATCAATGTTCGTTGTGGAGCAGTGGGTGTGCTGGTAGGCCTAGGTGCGGGTTTACGCCATGACTTTCACCTGCAACCTCTCCCGCCTCTGGTCTCGCTAACCTGTTCATGGCACTGGGTCCAGGTGGGGGAGGAGGGGGCGCGGTAGGTGCAGAGCAAGTTTACCATCACTATAACCTAGTTCAAGCACAAGTCACTGTTCTTGCATCCACCATGTTGTAGGCACACGGTGGACATCGTCGACCACGACGGTCGAACTGTCATATTAAAGACCGCAGCAAATGCATTAAAAGTAAGTGACTTTGGCACTGCCGGTCATTCATTAAAACCTAAGAAAAGTGCTCTTTTTATCACTGTTTTAAAGGATCAACATTGCAGTCGATATAACACCTAACATACCTTAGAAGTACGGTCTTGTGCGCACTTAAAGAAAGCAAACAGTGCTGCGTAGAAACCTTGGCTTCCAATAACTGCATTAGAGGAGAGCTTATGTCGGTGGATGACAGCAATTAATGAATATAAACTCCTAATAAGCTTATAAACACAAAGTCATGATTCATGCAGGAGATCGTCCCTAGCTGCATTGCCATAGACTCACAAATTTTGTGTGCGACAAAAAACAGCGATTTTTGTTACGAGACGAGTGTTTTGTCTGAGTAAATGGTTACGATGTGTTTAGTGATTTCTTTCGATGCGGGCAGTTCGTGGAGCTATCGTGCTGAGATTCTCCGTGGTAGCAGGGTCACTGCAAGCAGATAGTTGTAGACACTTGTTCAGAATCAGCTTATTTGCATGCCTTTGGTTAATGCATTTTGCACTGCGGTAATTGCAGGATCTGGATGCATTTATTTTGCGTGCAAAACTGGGCAGCCTGACTGCATGACCGCAACCTCGCTGCGGCTTGAAGGCTCTGTCGGAAGGACTTCTTATATGTTGCATCGCGTAGACTTCCAGCAATTTTTCAATGGCGTCCACGAAGAGGCCAGTAACTACTATGTACGCCAAGCTGAATCTCATGATCATGTTCGATTTACCTTTTCCAAGGCGCGCTGGTTGTTTGAACGAAGCCGTTTTTAAGGGTTCCATTACATTACTTTAGGAACACAGGGTAGGAGTGAGGGTGTGAACTGTATGTACTCCCCTCGTGGCCCGAGATTAATTAGTCAAAAACTCGAGAGCTATTTGGTGCATGACAACTTCCAGCAGTTGCCAGTGTTCGGGTCGCACTCCAGTCCAAAAACCTTCCATATTGCCAAAGTCTAAAGGCTAAATTCTTCTGTCTCTGAACTCCCGCCCCGAGATGCATTTATCCAAACCGGATGAGGTTTTTTCAAAAAAAAACTATGTAGGTGAAAAGGTCCCTGAGAAGAAATGGTAGTTTCAAATGTATCTTTGGCAAGATAGAGCCTAAATTAACCGCTGGAGATTAGCATACACGATGTCGCGTGCAAGGAAGTCTTCCTATCGGAATATTTTTGGGAAAAGTAGACCATCAGGATATCTTAAAATAATATGTTTTACCTCAAAAAACACTAATGAAAGTAGGCGGACAACCCTGCCAAAACATGTTTTGCCCCGAGGGGTGGACCAAATTGGGCTGGACGGGGCCAGGGCCTAGTCTAAGGACTAGTTCGTCCATTACTTTCAGCCCAACTGATTAATAACACTATACGTTTTTCGCAGTACCAATAAAAGCGGCACGTTCCTGACGTCGATCACCCCCTAGAGTCAGTTACACAAGTATACTTCTCTCCGTCATTTGTTTTTGGAGGAGGATGGTGGGTGGAGCAATATGCCGAAATGCCAGTCAGTGATCCCGCCATATGGACGATAAGGGACGGGCCTGCAGTTGGGCTTTAGAGCACTCTCCCGTTCATCTCTATCCTCCAAAAAACAAATAACGGGCACTAGCTTACTCGTAAGATTGCTTATACGGACGACACATCTGTACTGTGAAATTAATCACATTAAGATGAGCAACTTCTCGAACTGGGCCATATTCCTGACCATCTTAGTCTGCCTGAGCTCTTACGGTGGAGACATGTGTTAACAGGGAATCAATAATAAACGACTGCGATTTAAAATTGATAGTTGTGAAATTCGATCTAGGAGAAATGCCCTTCTTAAAAGCATAACGTGGGTAAGTGCTGTCGATGAAATATGCTAAATAGGTCCTTTTTCACTATCTAAACGGCTCGGAGTAAGTAAATAACGAAAATTTCAAACATGGTGCGTTCAAAGCAGTAACGTACCTGGTTGGAAGAGGCAAAACCATCGGCGCGGGTCCATGCATTGGTATAAAGGACGAGCGCATCACAAGGTTGGTATTCGTTGTGTAGGAGTAGAGACTCCTCTCATTCGTCGGTTCGATCGACCGTGCTACATTGGCTTCCGAATTCTCTAATATCACAGAGATATTTTGGGGCGGCTGACTGAGCAGACGCCTTCGAAGGAGAGCTACAAAGGGTCATAACTTGTAACATTCCTCAGTGATCCAAGTTACGGGCCATTTCTGAGGGTCTACCAAGGGTCCTTTCGAATATAGCGGATTCGATGGCATTTCCAATTACAGCTTGAACCTTAAGGAGGACGAGGTGTTTTATTTAAAATTAACAGAATGGGAACTGAAAAGACTCACTTTAGTAGCCTGAGCATTCCAATTCAGACAGTTGCTCATTATGAGGAAGATGAAGGAAAGGAAAGCCAGGGTGATGATCAGGGCAAGCCATAAGCCTTCAATGGGAATAAGCTTACACGTTTGGGCTTACCAGTGATGCCCATATGCAGCATAAAGCCAAGAATAAAATACAGAGGGGTGCAGACGCCATAGTAAGAAACCAGGATACTGACTGCTCCCCGGGCTTGCAGACCACAGCCACGTAGGACACCACTGATATGAGCCTGGTAGGAAAGAAAATGCGGTGAATGATTAAGGGCATTTCTGGGTTTGGGATTGACAGGGCTGTGGGTCCAACGCTGGGTCCTGTTACATCCAACAAGATCGTAGCTGACTCGAAAAAAACAAAACTGAGAAAATAAAGGGATTTTTAAATCCCATTTAATATAACTGTTACTACCCACTACCTTCGTCGAAACGCTGAAGTGCAATCAAATGCATGCGGCAATAATGCTAATTTCGTAGTTAGACAATGCACAGATAGTGTGCATCTTGACAAACGGTCACATAAGAAAGTAGGCAAGAAGATACAATATGCTCACAATCGCACACATGGAGATGTTCTCTCAGTCTAGGGTAAACTGATGCTGTAGCACCTCCGGGCCAATTTACTTGTTGCAATGCAAGTTCAACCTGGGTTTTTAGAAATTAGGCTTTAGAACTTTCCTCACCAAGTTGGTTTTAAAATTCTGGAGAACTACAAAACTCGGGTTATATGAAAACAATATGTTACAGTTAATACATAGTAAGAACGTATGTAAAACGCTCACCAAATAAGTAGTATCTATACTGATTTAGTAGTCAAACAAATGGACACTTGCCGCATATCCATCCAAGGGTATGAGCACTAGGAGATAGGGCACTACGGGTTCCAATTCTTCGAGTATGTTTCTGAAAAAGTTTCAACTACACAGTTAACGGTCCTGTCAGTCAGAGTCGTTTCGGTTTCATAAAATTAATATTTATCCATTAGACAACGAGCTACTTATGACCTTGTAGAGGACATGTCTCATACAAGCGTCCGTCTAAAAATTGGTGCAAAATACTTGCGCTAAAATTCTGTTTGCTAAAAGAAGGTGTTTTGGAAAAAAACGAAAGTGAAGATTCGTGAGGGAAATTTGGACGAGTAAAGCCATAAGTGGAAGGAGACGAACCTCAAATTACTAGTGAAGACAAGACAGATCGTTCATCGAACGTTTTAATACACTTCTCGAAATTTTCGATCCCACAAACAATTACATTAAGAGAAACCTGAAACAATGCCTTACCCTTACTCAGCACAAATTCACATGAACCTCAGACCCCTCATTATCTGAAGCTAAGGCTAATTTTTTGGCGCGAAATTGGCAGCATTAGGCGAAATCAGTAGTATGAGAAATTGTGCTTTGCGTTATACAACCTACACGTAGACAAATTTAGCTTATTTCTATCCCCAGTTTTCATCAAATCAATGCTCGTTGTGCATAACAGTTGGCAACCTGAGTCAAAACAGGTTCAATGGATAGCAACTCGTTCTCCAATCATGAAGGTAGAAACAGTGGACATCAGCCATCTTTGCAATCTGAAATTAGTAAAACGTCATCGATAACCGCTGATTCAAGCATAGACGAGAGGGAATAAAATCGTACCCAGGGATGATAGGACAAACTGTCATTATGAGACTGAACTTGCGGACACCATATGACATGATCCGAACAAATTCTCACTAAGAAGAATTATCATTGATAGTTGTGATGAAAGTTTTATTTGCGTGACCTACAATCGACCGCTGGGGTTTCAGTTTACACATGACATGGTTGTTGTGCAAACGTATGCCACTCAAACCCTCGATCACCAGGCATCAGTCAGGTCCGCTTATTGGCTATTCAAGATCTAGGGGCTGATTGTCGCTCCGTCCTCGCTTTTGTTAGTTTTGTCATCTGCAGAAAGCTTTAGCAATGTAGGAAGTCGCGGGTGAATACGAGCAGGGAGTTTGTGATAGGCAACGTGCCAATGTATTTGGTTGAGAATTCAGACTTTGAAACGGCCACCCCAAATGCTCCGCCCACTGCACGACACGTCAGGACCGCAGACGAAGTATGAGTGGGCAATGCTTTCGGTTGACAGTGAGATCGATTGTGGCAGTGAGAGGGAGAGGGAGAGAGTTAATGGTGAGTTTTGTTCCCTGTCGACTACTTGATGTCTTACAGGGTGATTTAGATTGTAGTCGGGCGAGGTTGTGAGCGCTGCCGAATGAAAAGCTTTAGGCAACTGGGTAATGTTAACAAGGCTTTAACCCTGCTCCTAGATGATTAGCTAATTTTGGGAGTCAGAAGTCATCTTACACATGTTGACGTGCCGGTCCAGGACACAGCGGTGAACAGGGCATCACGTGAGTGTGTATTCAGCGGTCTCTGCTTCGAAAACTGGGTTCTTTTTTCCAACTGTAGAAGCGCGGATTGTGACCACTGCATAATCAGTTACTAAGGGAACTCCCTCATTATCCCTGTTCAGTGATTCTTTGTTAACCCTTCACAGGTAATCTGAGCATCCTGTGATATTTCGGTCATTTTTTCCAATAAACAGCTTGATAGCAGCACATCGTGGCCAGGAGATTCTGTCGCACGCCCAGAGGTTCGTTCTCTCTCGCTGTTACTTGTTTGGCGAAGGCCTTGACACCAATCAACTGCGAGACCGTTCCTCCGCTATTTCAGCGAGTCTGCGAGCCTTAAATCCGCTGCAGTGGCAAGTAGTCAGCCATGGTAAGACTGTGGAAAATTCATGAGTCTGACTTAACATGTAGCCGCAGTACTAAAAATCCCGCAAGTTATCTCCTATGCTATGAGGCAAGGCTTTCGTCGCCACTAAATCGATCTGGTAAGAGAAGCCGAAGCGAATAGCAGAGAGTTAAACGCTTTCGTGAGATTGTGCTCTCTGGGGGTGCCGACGCATGTTGCACGTTGTGTAGTGGCTACATTGAACCCACAATGGATTGACAGGATGATATTAATGACGAAGACAAGGGAGACTGGAATGACCATTTCTGGCTTACTAGTCGTCGTCAGCCAAGTGTGGAACACCTGGAGCTCGATCCCGCGACCTGGTAGTTAGAAGTCCAACGCCTCTAAGCACTGAGCCACACGCTCGCAGTCTTGTCGGTTGCGAACGGGAATATACAATGGTTGAGGGGCGCTCACCGATCGTTTGTCTACGGAACTCACTCGTCCCGTTGTGCCTTACGGGAGTGCCTCTTTGGTAAAGAAACCTCAAGTTTCTACTCAGGGACGGGGAGTTTTGGACAAGTTTCGGGCGTATTTGCCAAAATAACTGACATAGCGGTTTGATCTCTGCTCTTCAGAATACACTCTTCGTCCGGTTTAATGCTGGAGGTTGACACTGAGAAGGCCGAGCGGCCCTTCAGAGTCAGAGCCTTTATCACCTTGTACGGACTGTAGATCATCGGAGGCCACTTTTCAGGAGAACAGCTTCTTTCAGGTTCTCCTCACCAAAACGCGAATCACATACTCAGTCCACGTTTGACAGACTCCCGGTTTATCCATAAACCTATGTTATCCTGGCAACAACGATATCGTCCACGGATGCTATAGCCATCACTTTGTAAGTACTGAGAATAGTTGCATGATCACAGTCCTAATCCATATTTGGCAACTTTCAAGCAATGCTCTCAGGGAATACCATTGTGCCTGCGACGTATCAGTTTTAGATCACAGGCGACTTGTAGAAAATTCTTGGTCGGATGAGTTGTAGTGTTTAACCATATATATCTACTGCCAATTCCTTTCGGGTCTTGAGCGTGGTAGTTGATTGCCTTGAATTTTCGTACGAAGACCACACGGGACACTAAAGAAAAATATCGGTCGGGTGGGCTTATGTAGCCCCACCTGAAATAAGCAAACCCCAGCCGCCTGTAACATGGGGCGGGTGTTAATAGGGGTTTTCACGGGCGGGGCCGGAGAACGCACAGTCGACGAGGTCAAGTAGTTGTACGCAGAAGAAAAGCTGTTGGGAGTGCGCGGCTGTACTTTGAGTGGTTGAGAAATAAATGCGCTAATCCCTAACTACTAAGTATAACCTCTAATCCTAAACCCTAACCCCAACGCTTAACAATAACCCCTAACCCTTATTCATAATCACAACGCTTAACCCTTAACCCCAACCTCAACAGTATTGTGTCCATCAGGTGCGGCTACAAAACCACATCTTACCAAAATACCAAACGTCTGAATACGAAATTTATTTGTCTGACGTCTTGGTCACCGACCCGAAGCCAGCACTGGAGGTGACAACTTGTAAGGGTAGTGGGCGCACGGTTGTCACGCGAGCACGAGGTTATCATCGTCTCATTCATCGCAAATGACCGTTCGCACTAGGGTCGCTGATTGCCGTGGTTTCATCATCAGGGCTGGCTATTGACGTGATAATTATCAGGTCTGTTAGTTTATCGATTTAGAGGCAATGAAGCACTGGTCACCCGTGCACTCCCCGCCAGGGGAGGCCTGACCACTGGATACGTAGAGTGGAGGTCATGGTGTAGCAGATTGGCTGTTGTCGCCATCATTCCTTCGCACGACCGCTTTTGTGTGTGGCCACACTCATCTGGGTTAATCCGCCAATTTCTCCGGCACAGTTACTTTGCCTGGAAAGGCGCCCAGATGGAGGCGCAAGCGATCGTAAAACATTCATTTTTTTCGCGTTAGCTACAAAAAATTCAGATCGAGGGGACCGCAGTCTGTGGGCATATTACGGCCCTTGCTGGTCATCGATACCGGGCGAATGCAAGTCCTCCTTCAGGTCTATGGTATAATAAGGTAGTGTCAGAAGAGATTAAGACCTTTGTAGAGTTCAACTATAGAATTAGGATGGAGAGGTTTGGGTGTGTCATGCCAGTTCTTGTCGCTTTGTTAGATCCCACACCATGGAAAGTGGCCTTGACATTAACAACACAAATGTGTGAAATGTTCAGCCCACGTAACTGCTTTCAGAAAGATTCGTTACGATTCTTCTAGACGGATCGGTCTTCTTCACCGAGTTTTATCACACTGGAAGTATTTCCGTTGAGTTTTGTATATTGCTGGCCCCAATGCTCCTACCTTCCATGATTTCGTTGCCTTCAGGTAGGTTTTCATTGGTCGGTCGTTAAATGTTTAAGATTTTGCGTTTGCTGGGAGATTTTATCTCAGCGTTCTCTTTACCGAACTCCTCAAAAATAGGGTCGAATCTTATTTCGTAGCTGTATCTGCAGTAGACAAGCCCCAGCCTAACCCTAACCCCACGCCCTTGACCTTAACCCCTAATCCCTGACCCCAACTCATAACCCTGGGCCCTATCCCCTAACCCCCCTTACCCCCCAACCTTAACACTTACCCCTTACAGGTACGGCTACGAAATAGGATCTTGCCGAAAGTTGTGAGTGTCCTTCGTGAATGATCTCGTTCGTGCCTCAGACGTCATTATTCTTCCCAATGGTCCTCATGACGATCGTCCTATAAGCATCGAAGAGGATGACTGACGGTTTGGGGTTCCAGCTTGTGGCATGGATTGTCTGAGGAGCCTACAAATTTAAAAAACCGACCCTCCGTCTCCTGCGTGAACAGCAACAGGTTAACACTCTTCCAGACCGAGTCCATATGCTTCAGAATTTCGCATATGCTGTCCTTGGTTTGAAATTGACCACGATGTGGCATTAGTCTTGTGATTGGTTGTTCTGGACACCCCACGTTCACTAGTCTACTAGCATTGCATATGTGCCTGTTGCCTCTAGCGTGCAAATAGTTCCCGTTCTCCAGTCTTCCCTCTTGTTGATCAAATGTGGAGGAATATTCTACCTGAGTCATTAAACATTCTGTTGAAGTCAATTGCTCTCGTTTTGAGGGACCTACCCGTCCCAGGGGTTGTCGCAAGCGCCGAGCCCATTCTTGGAAATTTCGTTTCCACAATCGCCAGCTGCTGGGGTACCTGATGGACTACTTTAAATGGGGGGAGGGTGGGGGGTAGGGAATGCTGCGGTGGTGAGGGTAAGAGTATTCCCGTTTCGAACTGGTACACAATATTCTAACAGCTCTAAGTCTGGGTGATTAGTAAGGCTCTCCTCGCCTGAGATCACTTGGTTGGCGAGGTCTTCTGGCACCGGTGTTAGGAAGCTGCCACCTCGGACCTCACCCATTTTATGATTGTTCTGTTAAAACACTTTCGTCTATCAGTCCGTGCACCAGTTACAGTTTAGTTACCTGAATGAATGACACCACTGAGGAGGCCTTAAGTACGCCGATCTCTTTCTTTACAATTTTTTTCGATCCAATGGACTTGTCGAAAACCAATCATTAAGCCGAAACTTTTGGCGATAAGGAACAGCATCCTCGGTTTCCTTCTTTCACAATAGCACGTCACGTAAATTCCGGTAAATGTGCTATCGACTCTTAGACACCGAACGAGGATTCCAGCCGTTCAGTTAACGTATGGACACGACAGTGTGCTGGGTACACAGACCGTCTGTCAGGGCAGCTCGCGACAAGTGTGGTTTATGTCATTTTCGAGGATTCGGTCACGTAATCGTTGAAGATGCCGCCTGGCCCTGCCGAGAGAACAGCAATTTGTCAGTCGGCGTCATTCCTTCCCACGAATCCTGCCTGATCATCTATCAGAATTCAGAGTATACGTAACCTCGAAGGCGATCACAGCTAGAATTTGGACCTGTAACTCGTCGACAGGACTTTTCAGTCAACGATCAACGAGCCAGGGCTTGAATCTAAGGTCTAGCCGGCCAGGTTCTGAAGTAATGGCAAGTGACCAGGAAAGTTGGACAAGAAATCGACAAGGAAGACGTTGTACCTGCCCGACCTCACTATCGTCAGCAACGCCGTTTTCCCATGCCGCCTTCAACTGATCAGGTGCCCAGTTCGAGTCTGCTCGCTCTTCTAATCCCTCTCCACCTATCTTGGCTGCATGCGCATTTCGACAACGACCTACCACCCAGCAGGCAACGGCATTTTCGGGAGTTTCCATCTTTGACTAAACACCGACCCACGGATCGCGGAAAACTCAGCGAACTGCTCTAAAAACCTGCACTTTGCATGTCTTGGCATTCCTGTGGCACCAAAGTCGGATCTGGACCACAGCGCAGCCGAATTGACTTTCGGCGCTACCCTCCGACTGCCAGGTGAGATGGTCACACCGACCCCTCGCGGTGCTGATGAGAGCCCTGACAATTTTGTGCATTGCCTGCGGCAGTTGATGCGTTCGCTTTCCTTCGATTTCTGCCCGCACTCCACCCCACCGACTGAGTCTTATTTCGAGAGAGGCTTGGCGGACTGCACTCACGTATTCATCTGGGATGACCTAGTGCGCTGACTGTCGGACTCATCAAATGGAGGACCGCTTCGAGTATTCTCACGCACTACCTAGGCTTGAAGGATCGCTCCCGGTGACAAGGACGTGCCAGCCTCGAGCGGGTCAAGGCTGCTGTTCCTGACAAGTCACCCAATCTGCCACAGGGACAGAAGTATGCTGGTTTCCTACCCCATGGTCTTCCACCTCCACCACCCTCTATCCCTCCATTCCGTCTACTGTCTGCCCGACGTGTCCTCTGCTTTCAACTACAACTTCGTCCTCCTCTCCGCCCTCCTCCTCCTCCTCCTCCTCCTCCTCCTCCTCCAACTCGTCCAACGCAGCATAAATTTAGCCCTCTACTCCTGTCCCCCCTCGTCCGTGCCGCACGTAGCGAACGCCGCGGGTACTTTCCTGATCGCTGGACTACTCATATTTTTTAGACATTAA
This sequence comes from Spirometra erinaceieuropaei, assembly GCA_902702965.1. Taxonomy (NCBI): domain Eukaryota; kingdom Metazoa; phylum Platyhelminthes; class Cestoda; order Diphyllobothriidea; family Diphyllobothriidae; genus Spirometra; species Spirometra erinaceieuropaei. The sequence goes on along the minus strand of CACRXP010000327.1, from coordinate 240,377 downwards.
CATTCTCTTCGGCCTAGGCAGGGGATCCTTTAGCTGCCCACTCTCATAGACGTCAGCGCCGGCGCCTGCCCATGCCGCCTCCGGCCCGCCTACACGCGTGACTCATCATCCGACTCGCAAAACCGATCAATATTTCTCTCTTCACCGATTGGCCGCAGCCGGACGAAGTTCGGGCGCAAGCACTTAGGCGGGCACTAGCCTGGTGAGGATGCTGGCTGCTGTTTACTGAACTGCCTACATATTACATCGTTCCAGTAAACCCTGCCCATCTGTCTTCCCTGCCTTCCGATCTGGGAACCTTCAAGTTTTCGACCATGGCGCCTTGATAACATCGTCCGATTATGGGTCCAAGAAGTTGTGTCCTTGGTGTTTGGATGTCATTGATTCTAACGGGGGAAAGACCAACTCAGTTACGGAAGGTAGATCGGTGAACACGGTGGCCTATCCTTCACTTGTCTTCAGATTACTTCATCAAAAACGACATGAATGTTGGGACATAGCTTCAAGAGGTCAAGCGCTCAGCCGCATCCGAGGCAAACTGACGTTTCGTAAAAGATGTTGTTAATGAAGTCAAGTCAATCGGTGCTGAACTTGATGAGGTCTAGAATGCGGTTATACAAGTAAGAGAGAAGAAAATTGGCCGAGCACCGGCACAATTTGTTTATTTGTCTGAACTTTCGAACTGCTGGACGAGCGACAGTTATGGGGGGTGCTTGCCAATCAGCGGTCAGGGACTTAGCCATGAAGGTGGCTTTGCAGGACTCTGTATGCCGTCGCCAGATCGATGCATCGCTGAATGAGTTCTCGTCCCAAGCCCAGGCTTCAATGAGTTGCTGGCTTATTTTGTTTACGGCGCGGGCGATTATCCTGGCGGCCGCGAAGTCAAACTCGTGACCCCTTCCGAAGGTGTGGGCAGCCCCGTGTGATAATTCGCCCACGCGCCGTGCGGCCAGTTTATGTTCGTGTAGGCGCGACCCGGGGATGCGTTCAGTCCGACCTGTGTAATATGGAGGACAGGGCGCACGGGATACGATATACCACGCCCGACTCTTCTCTCCGATTTAATCCGTCTTTGATTTTAATGACCCCGCTGCACATTGTAGGGTTGGTTGGGGGAGAAACTCCAACACGTAGTCCAGCAGCAATGCGCCCGGTCGCTCCCCAAAATGCCCTTTATGTATGGCAAATGCATGCCATGTCATTACTGATTTGCAACGGGGTCCTCCGGGGGTGAGCGTGCAGGCATCGGCTTAGAAACGCCTTTGAATGTCCGTTTCGCAGAATTGGTCGTGGAGGTTTTTAATTCTTAGTCTTTCGCTTTCCGCCGGGGTTCTTGAATGCAACCCCTGCAATCAAGGAGGGATCGCTGTACGCCATTTCGCTAAATTATAGGCGGGACTGCCTTTTGGGGCACCGATTGGCTACAGTGGAAGGTTTGGTTTGGGAATCTTTTGCAGACCATAGAATTGGGCCCGAGCAGCGTCTCCTGGTTTCATTTGTCGCCATTCTTTATTCGTGATGCAATTTTTTACTTGAATTCCCAAATTAATTTATTTAACTGATCGGCTACTGCTTTGGTTTCTAAGGTCTGTGTTGGTCTGAAAAATTATCTGTGAAGAATTGATTGGGGCCTGTGCCTCGGATAAGAAATAAGTCCATCGAAGTATAGATTTTTTGCCGGCATACAGGGCCCTGCTCAGCCACCTACATGCCTGCGTCGCTGTTGACTGGCAAACCCCTCTATAACTGTCGCTCATTCTGTTGCTGTTTGTATCACGCGCGAGTTCGAATGCTCAGACGAATATGCAAATGGTTGTGCTGCTTGTACGGTCTTGTTATTCCTGGATCTCGAACATCGACCTCCGTCTGTGGTTAGGTTGTTTGACAATATGAATCAAGCATCTGTCTATGGAAATGTGGCATCATTTTTTGTGTTTGGCAAGTTTCAGATCGATTAATTACTGGATAAGTATCATGGCGAATGGCTTAAGAGCTCAAAGAACATTGACTGAATGTGGAGCTTTATGAGCGCTCGGATGGAGTGACTTAATTAGGGTTAATTCCAACGTCGGCGGCAGAAAATGCAGCAGTGCTTTTTTCCTAGTGGAGATTTTGTTCCCTCTTCGATGAGAAAATGTTCCAAAACCTCACTCGTTTGCATCACCGATATAAAAGCGTTCATTAATTGTATTGTGCTCAGTACGTCGGCGCAGATTTCAGCCCACGTATATGGTTAAGCATAAATTCGGTTAACCGATTCTATTTTAGAATTCTTCTCAAGTGCTCTGTTCGCATGTTCGCCGACCATGTTTTGCTCATGTATACGTATTATTTCAAGTTGCTGTCTTTGTGCGGGACACATTCTTAACTAGCGATAATCAATACCTGCAAATGGAGAGACTGGCTTTGTAGCCCCTGTATGCAGTTTACTTTCCGATGGTGGGACGAATCAGACACCTCAATCACCCTTCGCATAAATAACTTCGACCAGTATAATATGCTTCTATCAATCATTAAATTATCACTGCTAGAAAAGCATTCTTTTGAAAGCACTTGCTGAATAGTACTTACTTATCGTTTGTGTAGAGGTGGGCGACTGGAATCACCACGAAATAGGTTATTAGCGTTATAGATGTTAATAGGAGAACTGAAATAAATAAGATAGAGTAAACGTTAGTCGTGGAACCTGCACATACAGTGTTTGTTCAAAACTGCAGCCACTTACAGAAAATAACCTAGCGATTGAGCTAGTGTGTATTCGAACAGACTGTAAAAATATGAAGGACAACCAAAATAGGCGTCAACCCGCCAACCCCCTAAAGAAGCACCAAGTTTATCAGTTACTAAATTATAGCGTGAGCACCTGGTTGTGCGAATGAGATTGCCTCGCCTGCCATTAAAGTGGATCAGAACATGGATTGCTCGCAAGGCCGGCGGGGTGAGTCGGTGAGCAGAACATGGGCGTAGGAAGTTTCATTTTACGCACATTTTGTTTGTGTGCCAGTCCCCTAAGCTTTGTTAAAACTTCAACAAACATTTGTTACATACACCTGGGGACGGAAATAGGGACCCCGCAGTGCAGCTGGCCTCGCCTTAAATTTCAAAAGGCGTAAGATTTAGAGTTAGAGTTAGGGTCAGGATAATCACGATTAATGTTAAGGTTAGGATCAAGAGGGTCGTGGTTAGCTGAAGCGTTTGTATGAGGGTTAAGCTTGAAGTTAGGACGCGGGAATAGAAACCTCCTCGAATCTGGCGTGAGACCATCCATAACATTTGGGGATCCATATTTGCATGTCCGCCCTTTGATTGTTGCACAATGGACTGAATCAAATTAGAATATTGTGCAGTAGTCTGCGGGAGTCCTAGTTTCTCCTACGAAGTCTACTAATCACATTGCTCTGCTCCACCTGATGCCTTTGCCTGATAATCCCATCTGGTCATTAGATTCAGAGGAGAGACATTCGTGTTACAGCCGGACTAGAACTGCATGTCAGTCACTTACGCTATAGAAGTTGTGATTCTCGGGCATAAGGATTGAATGCTCGACCGCATAATTGGTGACGAACCTTTAGGAGCACGCGACGTGAAATGCGGCGCTGGAAGACGTGGAAACCCGAAAGGAGCTTAGTGTGCCGATGACGAACTCCTTAAAATCATTCACTCATTACTCCAGAGTGGCAAAAAACGCAATGTCCCTGTAAAGAGCCATCAAACAGGTATTTAAGGATTTTGATGAAGACCTCTTCTCCAAGATCTCGGGGAGATTCGTGAGGCCCCGTTTCGAATACGACATAAAAGCCTAGAGGCCGTGAATGGTCGAGAATGGTTAGGGATCAAGGCATCTTTCCCTTTGCAACCGGCCTAACGAATCAAAAATTCTTCCCTCCTAGTTATGGTAAAATGCGCGGGGGTCTCTTAAAAGCATTCACTCTGTGAAAGGATTTGACTTAAATTAGGTCCTTAGGGACATTTTTGGACTTGCTACCACGACCAACCTCCGAGGTTACCAATTAAAACTGCGCATTCAGCATTCAAGGTTCGATGTGCGAAAATTCCTCTTCTCTGTTAGAATGGTCATGCCATAGAATGTCCTGCCCGAAGACGTTATAGTGTCGCCATAGGTGGAAAACTTTGAAAGGAACCTTTAGAATTTTATATTCTGAAATCAACCAGAACTATGACTGACTGAACTCCGCCCTTGAGACTCACACCCAAATTGTCATACTTTCATGNATTTAAAACAAGGAAACGCTATTGGTGATCAGTAAAGAAAGTGCAAAGAAAGGCCTCTGCTAGGCAAGCAGTACAGTGCCATGGCAACTTTGATGAAACGCCAACCTATCCTTGTAGTTGAATATAGTCACATTACTTCACATGTAAATACTTCAACAAACTTATTACTTTTAGCGGTAGCGTTTGTTGTACGGGGACAGATAATTGCATCATGAGATGGATTAATATCTCGTGCTTTTGGTCCGAAAAGGGGTTTGGTCCATCTAGATTAACAGTGAAGGGGGAGTTGGAGTTACTAGTTTGTCAGCCCAAAAGTCAAAATTTATAAGGATCGCTGTAAACAAACTTTAAAGCGCCACCCAAAGACTAAGCGTTGTATGACTATTAGCATTATAAACAACTGATCTGAGTTAGGAGAACCTTAAAAGGCGTTGTATACGCGTGCGGTTTGCAGAATCATCAAGTTTTGTTATTTCCGTCTATGCTTTTTCGAGGACATTATGTTTTCGCCTTCTTTTACATGGCTGCATGATGTGGAGTACCAGTCATCGAAGACAAGATAATACAAGATCGTACAAGATAATATAGAACATGCCAATCGCATATAAGTGAGACGAAAGTGGAGATTTTTTAAAAAGCTGGATATATCGATGCATGTTTGTATTTATTTTTCATGTTATGCAGCAACAGGAGATTGACAGAGTGTCGGAAACTTGTTTTCTGTTAATCATTTCAAACTTTAACAAAGTTTAGCTTTGAATAAAGCATCTTCTGAATTTTCCAAACTTCAGAGTGGCACTATCTGCATACTTAAAAATCTTTTGAAATACTGCCCTTCAAAAGAAACGTTCCAACTAAGGAAAGTCAGGTTTCAAATAAAAAGGGAATCATTTAAACAACTTTACTGACCGACCGACATTTATACCATCGCGTTTTCCGTCCATTGTCAAAGTGCGACCTGCACAAACTCGAAGTTAATTGATAGGGCTCCTCCTATTGGTGCGGCTGTGGATTCTGTTTTTGTCTGTCTCCGGTACTTTGGTATGGCATCGGTGTTTGTCAATGAACAATTCGCCCGAGGACCGGCCTTGTCGGGCATCTCCGACCAAATGCAACGACAACCTCACCTCTTGCCTCCAGGAACGCCCCATCATCACCCCTGCCTCAACCCCCACGACAGTAACCACTCCCGCCACCGGTGACCACACTCCTGATACCCCACCACCACCGCGCCGTCGACCACCATCACCATAAGCTCCGCCATAACCCCAACGGCGACGGTGACGTCGACTACCAATCCTCCCACTCCCACCACCGGCGAGATCACTCGCGACGTCGCACAAGTCACCAGCCTCACCATAAGCTCACTCAGAACTGGCAATGTAGATTCGGTATTAACCTGTCCTCATTTCGATCGTACCTTTACATCACGCATAGGCCTGGTCGGTCACTTGCGAATCCATTGTGCAGAGGCCGGCGAACCAGTGTCATGAGTCCTCACATGCACTCCTCGCATCCACCTGTACTGTCCCATTGAGCACGCACACTCAGTCACCGCATGGGCCTATCCGACCACATGCACATCCACAACAGCGAAATTCACCGCAACGACGACACGCCAAGCCAATCTTGCACATTGGACAATTCTCCCATCATCCGCACTACCAAGTCCCCATCCACAGCGCGTCCACAACTGCGATATCACGACTGTATCCGACTAAGTAGCTCCCAACCAATCTTCTCCACCCTGTCATTGAGCATGCATTTCACACAGCGGCCTGGTCGGTCACCGGCGTATCCATCGCACTGAGACTGACGAACCAGTGCCAGGAGCACGAACACACACACACATACACGTCGCCATCGCCCAAGTTTCCGCACAGCCCACGTATATTCAGTCGTCGCATGGGCCTACTCGGTCACATGCGCCTTCGCAGCTTAAATCCCATCACCGCACATCGCAACTAACACATGCACCACACACTGACTCATTCCATATTACCCACCACCGACGTAGTTTGGGCCCCTTTCACGTATGTGAAAAGCGCCGTCATCGACTCCCTCCCCATGTGACCTCTATGGCACTATAACGTACGTGAGATCCGAGCCGCCCATCGTTTTGTATGAAGACCCTGCGTGCTGCGTGGAGGGCCAAGTCGTGTGTGTGTGGCACGCGGTTTGAAAGGTTGCCAACTGGCGATACAACTCAGACCTCGCAGTCGGCCCTGTGTGCGTTTGTGTGGAGTGGCCGACTGGGAGTCAGGCTGCAATTGCTCCTCTCCAGCGATGCCTTAAGGGCGCTTTCACACGCATGAGATGCGAGCCGCCTACCACTTTATTTGAAATCCTGGTGTGTTAAGTGAGGACTAGGTCGCGTGAGTGGCCGCGCAGACGGGCTGTTTAGGTCTACCAGCCACTGCGTCAAGGCTTGTCTCCGGTCCTTTTGACTGTATCTTGGCATTGGGTCCTGGAAGGCGATGGTAGAGGGTGCAGTAGATGTAAAGCGAGCCTACAAGCTAATTCACGCGCAAATCACCGTCCTCGGTTGTTGTGGACATCGTCGGCAACGACGGTCGAATTGTACGTGTGGCGCCGATATCGGTGACTTGCCCGGACAGCGGAGTCAGCAGGTGGAAGTAGGGGACAGTTGAGTCCCTGTGATAACTGGCCCATTGGTGGCTTAGTTAAGTACACTGCAGTCGTCTTAACTTTGTCCCCGTGGAAATAGTAACATAAAGTGTGATAAGCTTAGGCAAGATTTGTGTGTCTGTCGATTGATCTGACGCCAGGGAACCTGGTCTCGTTTTTAAGCGTTCGAAATTTGAAGTTTCCCCGTCTATACTAGTGGTGCAAGGTATGCGCTGTGAGTTAGTCTTGCACTTGTGTCCCAGATGCACTTGAAGTCAACCTCATCATAGCAGAATTTAAAGACAACAGCCGAATTTGTAGCCATAAACAGCGGGTACACTGACACACGCCACGCTTCTACAAAGCAAGCTTGCTACGAGCGAGTTTGAACAGTTGGGAGGTATCTTCAAGGAATCTCTTGATGTAAAGACTACCCTCACAATGTTTGGTTGTCGCTCCTTTGGCTACCGCCTATTCATACAAGACCTGTCCCTGTTGAGAACTTTTTCTCCATATCCGTTCACGCTGATGGACTCATAGATTTATGCCTCTTCCACTTACTTTTATCTAAAATGACACAATCCGGCTTAATTTGTGAAAAAGAAGGTCTTTTGAGAATAGCTGGACATTGAACGTGTTTTTCAAGGTTTTGTGGATTCCAAATACCCGGAATTTTAAACTGGCGACATAAGTGACTTTTAATTAGGCTGGCAAAAGTTGGGTAAGCGCAGTAGTGTTTATTTCGAAAAAACATGAAATTCAGCCGGATTATGTCCTCGAAAAGTGCTACCCAAAAAGACGAGACTTTCCGGATTGTGTCATATAGATGGGCAAGATTGCAAAGTATATATCCTATTTAAACTGGTAGATAAATTTGATGTATAACGCAGTGCAGAAGGTTTCCAAAGAGTATGGCAGTGAAACCAACATTAATACATGTATTTTTTAGAGCATATTCACAGGAATTCACTCTGCTTTGGTTCTATACCAAGAATAAAAGTTATTGAAATTAACATAAGAAGACTTTGATTTACCATTTTTGTGGAATATCAAGCATTAGGCAAATGTATAATGCATAGGAAATTGTGGTTTGTCTTTGGCGATTTTTGCAGAAGACCGAAAAACATGTCTCAAGCATGTGTGGTAATTACTGCTTTCCTTTTCTTTCCGGTAGATTTTTTAACTAGTCCACAGGTCCGTTTTTGTCTGGCTGCCTTTAAGATCCCAACTTCGAGTTAATTCGGAGAAATTTAACAAAATATTATCCAGCCCATTAAAAAATAAGGTGCCTCTGTTCTTTGTAACTCTGGGTTTTTATATGCGACAAGGTTTTTCTGCTGCATCTACACCAAATTCGTATTTCATACTGTTAATTTTAAGCTGTGAACTGATCAATTTCTGACGCCGTCTTAGGGCGTACGTTCGCGACTTTGGCAGATATCAAATGTTTGGGTTATTGTGGAACTGTGCTTTACAACTATTGAGGATCTGGCCATTAGAATCAACCTAATCAAGAGTTTATGAGGTATTTTTCGAATAACTGGACATCGAACAAGCGTAAAATCATTGACTTCCTGTGCAGTATAGTCGCTAATTCCGCTGTTTAATTGACACAATGTATTCACATCTATGCAAAACTAAATTTTAAAGTGACATATTGAAAAACAAAAATTTCAAAAAAGTTGTATTTACCCTTCCAGGTTTGGGAATTTTTGTCCAGCCCAAAGGCGTATACTGCTTGAAATACCAGTTGGATTCCAAAGGAAACTGCGAGCGACACTGCGGAAGCCCTGCAGGAGAAGACGGTTTTTGGAAAATTTTCATTCTGAAATATTACTTTATGGCAGCTAACCGAACGCATGTGGAAATGCAATAGGTCCCAGAAATTGCTTTTTGGTATAGCATATGGGAAGGTTCCAAGAAGACAAACAATTTTTCCCAAAATAAGGGAAATTTGGTCAGGTAATTGAAATTTTGTGTTTGTTACAAATGTATGCGAAATAAGCGTTTGTTCTGGAAACATCAAGGAGAACTGATGCCCTTCACGGAGGCATAGAAGTTATGCTGGTCAATAATTATCCGAGCTAGTTAACTTCTGTTTTAGGGGGTTCGACGCTTCCAACCTTTACAAATATGTAATTTACTTCTTCTGTCTGATATTCGCAATGCTAGGAACGTTGTACTATGCACTGATACTGAATGCCAGCGCGTGCCCGCTACGTAATTCCTCCGAAGAAATGACCAAATGAGATTGCTAACTTACCATTACCTAAAGAGTTGTATCCAGTTACATTTTGGGTCAAACAATCATTACAATGGTAAAATTAAATTACTGTTTGGATTTTCTAGTCACATGCTCCAAATAACCTAGAATCAACAATGTATAACAGTGGGAATGATTTATACTTTTTTGCACCTGACATCGACCGCAGTCGTTAATTTTAAAGAGTCCAGGGTATACTTTAAAAGGGGTAGGAGAGACCAGAAGAGAATATGAGATTGAAGAGTGTGTGACTTGCTTGAGGCCTAACTGCATTCGAATGACGAGGAGGTAATTCAGGCCTAGGTTGACTGCATTTGCGAGCAAAGCGGCAGTGAGTGGAACAAAAGCCTTGTCCTAAACGGAGTTTTGTTAAGCGAACCTCCAAATTACTGGCATACCTGGGCCTGTAGATAGCGCGATAGGATGTAGGAATTGAAACAGAACTGGATAAAGAAAAATGAAAGGAAATGGGGGTTCAAATTGTCTCGTCTAAACCACCGTCTGCTTGCACAGAGCGTGCTACAGAATGGGGATAACATAATTTGGGAGTTATGTAAACGCATAATGATAATTAAGGTGACTTACAAAAAGGCCAGGGTAAAACCAGGCGACATACTCGGCTGCCGCTCTGAAAGGATAATAAAGAAGAGGCATTAGCTTTCCTAAGAGTAGATCATTCAAAAAATAAGCAGACCAGCACGTTTAGCCTAGAAGGGAGTTTTGACTCCTTTCAGTTGGCTCCTTTCTACAGTGCTTCCTCCCCTGTAAAATACGGTCCTCATGGGTCCTACTTTCTCGCTCCAAGCGCTACTTCCTGCAGTTTCTAGCAAAAACAATAAAATGAGCAAACAACATGAATAAAGAACACAGAGTGCTCGGTCGACAGATCTGTTACTAGGAGCAGAAACCTTCATTTATGTCACTTGAATTCCTTTGATCTCCTTTCAGGTAGGGACTGATAAATTTATCGGTCTCCTCTCAGGATCATAAAGAGGGTCTTCAACAAACGAACAAGATTTAACAATCAGCATAATCTTTCTAGGTTGCTCACTGATTCCACAACTATGAACGGCGATGTGGAGGCCAGAAGAGAACTTTGACGTGGAGTAATAATTCTACTTTGATCGTACAGAGGTGGACATGAGTGCGATTCACCCCATTTTTTATTGATTTGTCCATTATTTAATCGTGAAAATCATTAAATCCTGACTCACGCAGCTTAAGCGCTGTCTTTCACGCTTGTTGTTTAAACTGCAAGCTTTAATAAAGACAGCATGAATATACCTACTTAAAGAGGAAATTTTTCAAAAAAACATAAAATTCGTTTTATATAAGTTAGCAACGAAACCGATTTGTCCCTTCCGTCACATATATGCGCCAAAAACCTAAAGGGACTAGAGGTAACTTACTTTGCAACATCCGGTTCTGTACCAATCAACAGAAGCAACGGTTCCAGATTTAGGAAGTACGCAGAACACAGCAGGGGTACTAGACTGATAATCATCACACCTGAACGGTAGATATAAAGGCATAAGAATCAAATATACAAATGCAGCAGTGTGTATGTTTTCAACGTCACTGTATTCATAACCAGTAGCACTAACAGTACAGATGAGTTATCTGAAATCCGCGGGCCTTGATGCGTCAATCGACACTAATTTCCCAGCTCGTGACGATTATCTGCAACTACCTTTTATTTTATCTTACACGATGGCGCGCCAACCTTTCATAAGACTGTTGTGTAAATAACATATGCCAGCTATTTTCTTAGTACATTACCACGATATTTCAGTTTCCTATATTCATACGGTGGGCACTTGCACCCCCCTGATTATTTGGTAGAACTTGTTTCCATCTAGATTTTTCTTTCAAGGCACTGCGTTGTGCACAATTTTAAATCTTCAAACGTACGTGCACGTCCTTTCCCGGAGATGACTTTGGCAAACCGCGTCAACGACTTGAACTATTTACAATAACTGGAAACACGTAAGATTGGAGTGAGCTTTATGACATAAGAACCCGACCAGACTAGGCGGCCGGTCGCCAACAAGCCGAAGGCTGACTCCGCCCCACGAGAAATCGTAACGGTGGGGGTTCGCTTTCGCGTCGACACACGTGTTTTCTAACTGTGATTTGTCATTTCTCATAGGCAGTTTTAACTATAAGAATGTTCCTCTACCGCCGACCTTGGTAAAAGGGTAAGGTTCAAATCAGATTAACTATGTACCGCGTTCTGAACGACTGCTAACACCGATTAAAGCAAAATCCTATTTCTGGCAATTTGGCGCAAACAAACCATTAGCAGCAATGCTTCACGGAGGGCCGAGGTCTCGCACACCAACTTTTACAAATAAATTCGAGACATTGCAGGAAGACGGCCTCCCCTTAATATTAGTTCTCAAATATAAAAGCGATTGAGCCAGTTGCTGTGAGGTTTCTCCTATCGAAACAAAAAACTGAAATTCTCTTTAAATTGGCATAACGTCGCGCCCCAGAACGGGGTTCCCCAAAGCCCGGGGACATTCATTGGTGTGCGTCTACTGCCTACCTGGCGTTTAAGCGGTTCGGCCAACTGACCGATGTTCAGGTCTGGAACACTAATCGGATTAGTGCACGTTATTCATAATCTGCCTCCTCTCCGCGCTTTCCATTGTTTTCATTGGCCTGGGCGTGTGCCGACCGTGAGATCACGGCTACTTGGATCGATACGTGGTAGGCGTGGCTCAACTGTAAGTGCGTGGGCGTTATCCCGTCTGCCCGCTTTTGGCCTTATCGATGATTGGGACATTTGGCCCTTCTCTTGTAAAGCCCGCCTCTTTTTTTCTGGCACAAGACTTGACGGAGAATGGAACGGCCGGGGTATCAGTTGACACTGTTTACTGCTTGAGCCGAAGGTTCCAACTTGTGGTTAATGTGAGCCGGGTTAATAGCGCATAAACCGGACTATTCCTCTGGGATCCGACTATTGGAGTTGGATGCCGGAACGTACAAAGTTACTATGGTAGAGGGGTGCCCAGCCATTGCGTTACGAAACTCATTCGCCCCATTGTGTCTTTGGACTCTCTCGAGATCCACTAGCAGTCGCATAGCGACGCGTAATATAGGCAGAATGACAGTGGAGACTGGAATGGCCATTTCTGTTTTTTTTAACTGTTGTCAGCCAGCTATGTCAAGCCCCGAGGTGTGCAACACCTGGGGCTCGATCCCGCGACCTGTTGGTTAGAAGTCCAATACCCCCAACATCTGAGGCGCGGGTTCGTTGTCCTATTAGTTGCGATCGGGTATGCCTGTTTCCGCGCAGTACGCGTTCGAAACTGTCCCGAGCGTCTGGGTAATCAGTATTTAGCAGTGGCTCCTCAATACTTCAGAACGGATATATTCCAGTCGGTCCAGTGATCAGCAGTTCTACACACGGCAGCAGATAGGTGCGGGGATATGAAACATGCAATGGTAGCATTCACACAACGCTGCTGTTGGCTTACACCAGTAACCGAAGTGTTCCACTGGTTTTCAAATGCCCTGGGCTAAAAAATTTAATCTTGTAGGCGTACGATTGTCCATCTCACCAGACCTCAATCAAGATTGAATTTCAGGCGGGGCGTGCTTTGTCCTGCTTCAAAACGTCGAAAATGTACACATGCTTTCGTTCGCGAATGAAACTTGCAAAATGTTTGCAAAATGTTAATCAAGCTTCATCAGGAAGCGCTACTTAATGGCTGGGTGATTGTTTGACTTACTCTTTTGCAGAAGCATGCCTATCCGGTGTCGACTTGGGCTGCCATAGAGCTGGGAGAAGAGTGTGTCGCAAGCTGTTACTAGGCCCAGTCCAAGTACATGCCCAAGAGCATAAATTACCTGCAGAGAGTAAAGGGCTCTTGAATGTGCAATACGTTTGATAAGATGGTCAGATGTGGCTATGTAGCCCCACCTGAAGTAAACAAACCCCAGCCACCTGTAATACGGGCCCGGTGGTGCTAGGGGTTTTTACAGGTGGGGACGGGGAACGCACAGGCGACGAGGTCAAGTAGTTGTATGCTAAATAAAAGCTATTGGAAATGCGCGGTTGTACTTTGAGTGGTTGAGAAATAGTTGCCCTGACCCTAACCTCTAATCCTAGCCCCTAACTCTAGCCCCTAACCCCAACATACATACATACATACACATACATAACCGCATCCTTCCGAAAAAATTCCGCTTACTCTAACTAACTGTACAGACTTTTTCTTCTATTCATAAACTCGCCCAAAAAAATCTCGGCAATGTTCGTAGTGAGAATGTTAGCTGTACTTGTACTACACACATCCCCGTAGGTTGCAAACGGTAAGACGCTAACAGATTAGGCATTTAAAGGACCGTTAGTAGATCACTCAAAATTCAGCCGTCTTTTGCAGATTGAACGCAATGGCTGCAAAATCAGTAATGACGGCCAAAGTAGTGAGAAAATCCCAACAAGGATGAATGAATGAGGTTTTTGATGGTTGAACGGACAAACTGGCACCGGTGGGCGCTTAGTCATCTTTTTCGTACCAACTACTGGAAGCGTGGGATTAAATAGATGATTTACGGACAGGCATATCGTTTGTCAGGCTCTGCTAGGACAAATCTATAGCGCGACTGAAAGTTGCTTGTGGTGGAGGCCTTTGAGTTTCAAGTCACCTGCGCGTTTTCATTCATATTTGATGAGCGGATGGCGTGGGAATCCGGAACACCAGATAAATACAAATTTGAACCTAAGAGTCTCACCCTCTTCGTATAGAAAAATACCGCGGCCTCAATTTTTCATCTTTCAAGATATACAGAAATTTCCCGGACGTAGACTGACAGATGAAGAAATAGTAGTAAATGTTGGCTTAGAGGCAGTTGTGGTTCATCGACCAGATAGTTTGAATCAACCACCAGTCCACTGTGAGCGCGCTTGGTAATCAAATTTTGTTGATCGAACCGTCCCTGTACTCATCTTGACAATAGGCAGCTCTCAGTAGACTCTTTAAGAATAAATAACTTGATTTTTTTAGTATTGATGCCTTAAGACATTTTTATACGGTCGCAGGTCTGGACAGAGGCTACCTTCCAAGTACACGGTGTGTAAAAGCAACATGAATACACTGCATCTGGTTTAATGAATGAAAGATGTAAACAACAACGTGCTACTAACAAGAGGATTACTTACGCTGTTTGCAAGCCCAACAGCTGCAAGAGCTTCCTTCCCAAGAGAACCGCAAATCATATTGGACTCAAAGAAAAGGCAATTTTGCCCAAGAGACGTGAGAAACTAAGTATTGTCTTTAGAATTTTTAAAAGCGCTGCCTACAACTGCCGTCGCGAGTTGGTACAGGGCCTTGAGTTCCGATAAGATGGGCAGAGAAAATATTGATCTAGAGACATTTCTTCGTAACCTCTCCCACGGCGTCTGTGGTGTTTCGAACGTCAAACGGGAGGGGTCTGTTAACAGGAAAAAGTGCTCAGCTGAAAAAAGTAGAACTAATTAATTACACACCCAATTTCTATGCCGACCATTTTCAACACGTTGATAAATGTAGATGTCTTAGTTAAAAAGCACTTAAAGACCGTCTGGCCTAAACCTCTAGAAGTCATAGACATCCACAAATTACCCCCTTGATGCTATATTTTTCCTTTTAAATGCAGTTTCACAAGGAATGTGAGCGTTTATTACGTCAGGCTTAGTTATGAGACGTTCCGCGTAATGGTCTACACACATCCTCTTTAAATACGGTTCCGCAATTTTGTACAAATCGTTCCTGAAATTGGCGTATTCGTAAGCATTCTCTTATTTTTCCACAATCTGGCGAAAACAAAACGCGTATGATCAAGAATACTAGGGATTACTATGATTTTTACGAGTTATTCATAGTTGTACCTTCACCAAGACAAAATATCTGCCCAAAGGTGTGCTACGGTGAAAAAGGCAATAAAATTGTGCGACTGTATTTGCTTCGTAAGTGAAATAAGTCAAGTGCAATTTCGTCTGTGGATACGACATTCAGCATGCTAAAGTCTTCAAATGTAAGCACACAGTGCGGAGCAGTGAAGCATATGCATTTGCGGAAATCTTATTAAGTATTACCTTCAGCACTGTCTTCTTCCTCGGGGCTTGAAGTTATTTCACCACCGGTTTCGTCAAATGAAGTCTCGCTGTTTTCTCGTCCGCTGGTGCTCGCATCTGGCGAATTGTATGAGGTCATTCCTACAAACGTTCGCTTGTCGGATGTTTGTTTGAATGACGGGTCATTCAGCTGATGCAGCTAGCGCTCATCACGTGAGTTGTGGTGCACTCGTCACTGAGCCATTGATCAACGACGCTTATTAACCACTTGGACAGAAGTCAAGTCCATTGATTTTAATTGAATGGAACAAAGATTGAAGTTGCCAAATCAGTTTTATTTCCGATAGAGGAAACATTGCTTACAAGAATGAATTCCAGTTTTTACAAAATTTGGTCCTGCCAACAGAACTATTAGGTCATTCTGTGACAAAAGTAGTGGGACTAACAAAATACTGCAGGAGAAACTTTCATTTTTTCCTCGATATTTTCTCCCTCCATCAGTAGTTCTGGTTGCTAGGGCACAAAAACCCTAATCTGACAATAAATACACGCCTTTTCAGCTACTTTCATCCGTGACAATGGATTTCTGTATGAGTTCTTATGCCCCGAACAATATTTTTCCCGATCATTCTCTGTCTTGCTTTTCTGACACTACCTGCGGCCCAAAACTTCGTTACCAGGTGTTTATTTTTATCGCAGTTTATGCGACACGGCTGATCCATAGGTCTGTCATTGGTGGGGGACGCTCACCGATCGTTCTTTCGGAACTCACTCGTTCCGTTGTGCTTTATGGGCTCGCTCTCGAGCCCAACCAGCAGTCGCAAAGCGGCGCATGCTATAGCAGAATGTTGTTACCGACAAAGGCAAGGGAGCCTGGAATGGCCATTTCTGGCTCATTAGCCGTCGCCAGCCAGTCATACCCAACCCCAAAGTATGGAACACCCGAGGCTCGAACTCGCGACCTGCTAGTTAGGGGTCCACGCCTCTAACCACACTTCGGGGTTGGGAATGACTGACTGACGCCGGCTAATAAGCCAGAAATGGCCATTCCAGTCTCCCTTGCCTTTGTCGGTAATAACTTTCTGCCTAGGTCTGTCATTGTCGTCTGTCATTTAAGTTTCGCTGGAATTTATTCGTTTGCGAGTTACGTTTTTTTCCTTGGATGTGCTATCCCGACCAAAATTTTAGACCACTGAAAATTCAATAAAGTAAACTATGTCGCCTTGATAACAGATCATGTAAAATTTTACGCCTGTCCGGCATCATTAGCAAACAGAATAAGTATGTGTACAGGATTCGAACGGAAGCAAATAGACGCCCAGAAGGAATATTAAACGCTTTATGATATAAGGTTAATTAAACAATTTTGAAAAGAAGGCGTCTGGATTCAACTTCAAATTTCTCTTCCTAATTGAGTTCGCGAATAAAATCCATTTCCACAGGATTATGAATAATCCAGCAATTAGTAGTGTGCTTGGTATCACGCTCTATGAGTTAGCATTTTTGTTATTTTACGATGAGGAGAGTGCTGAACTAACAAGAAGGTCGGCTTGAACTTTTTAAATTACGTAGTTTCTGAGTATTTAAAAATTTAAATCTCCTCCTTTCCCAAAAAGTCCTCTAACATGCTTTAAACCACCGCGTATATCATCAAAAGGAAAATTACTGAAATAAATAATCCTTTTGGACAACTTTGAACGATAATCCCATTGTTCCGGAAATACCTTCCAGGCACTCTGCGCCACGTCCTCAGCGATTCTCGGATTTTCTCCGGATTAGGACAAGAACTTCAAGGCCATCAATAATTTATTGTTATTTCGCAAGGTTGTCGCATAATATAGAAAAAACGGAAGGATTAGAAGGACGAATATTAATTTCCTTGGCAAGATACAAACCTTCGGTTAGAACACTGACAATTCTTTGGGCACTTTTAAGCCTTTCAGACCTATGGTAAATGAAATCGAGGTGAGAGTTTGAAAACTATTTACTTAATTTATACTAAGCCCAATTATGGTGATATTTTGCGGCTTATTGGAATTGCAATGTCCAAATAAACGTTCTCATATTGTAGCCGCCAAGAGAAAATGTCCACATATGGGTAAAAGATAACAGGAGAATCTGAGATGAACATTTCTGGCTTAATTGCATCAGTAGTCAAACATGACCCAATCGCAAGTCGCTTCGATCCCAGGTTCGAACACTGAGCATTTAAACAAATATCCCACCACTTCGCCACGACCACTAGTTCCTCCGACTTGGGATTCAGTAGGCTAAGGATGACACCAGAATCAGGAACGATCGCCGCAGTTGCCGCTGCACTAATCGGCCGGTCTGCCGATTACTTATTTGGTTCCTGCTTTTGGTCGAATAAGTGAAATTGCGGACTAGACTTCCTAGTAAAATAAGGGCATGAATGAGCTTTTTAAGCTGCGTTGGAAGAGACTGGGCCCCCTTTGTTGCAGGAATGAAGATTACATGAGGCAAAAATTTAAACGCTACTTACTTATTATAGTAGTTCTTTTAAGCATACAGATTCCGAATCTGTCGGTCTCGTACGCTGCATGCAGCAACAGCCGTGGAATTCTGAGCGGCAAATATCTCTTAAGCAAATATCTACCGGACGCGGAAATCTTTCCCTTATACTGACACTATCTGTATCAGTCTAGGTCTTTAACATATACTAAGCCATTCTGTAATGTCCTATTTACCCGGAGGTAACCTACGTTGACTTAGCCTGTGTTGCCTTTTATAAAAAGCAACGTTTTCTCTAGTGGCTTATGAAACAAATAAATTGACAGCCTTACACTGCTGACCAGTTACACTGCCTTCTTCATGACCTTCAAATGAATAGGCTGTACAAATTAACAGGAGAAAAAACATAATGCATAGTCTTTAGTTAGAACTCAAATGGGAAACGCTTCCAATTTCAGCGTCAGTGATCCGTTTCCTTAAGAGTCCACGCATCAAGAAGATATTCTCTTGAACAGGAAATAAAAGTGTAAGTTTGCTTTGTGCATGCACAAGTGAGGTTAACGAACTGCTTAAGGGAACTTCCAAAGTACGCACAAAACAAACCTCTCTATTTTCAGACTGAAAAAATGAAGGGGTAGATCAAAGTTAATGCAACTTTTAGGCACCAAACGAATTTTCTGCGGCCCTGAAGAAGCTGATTATACTTCTGACAGTGTATTTTGTTCGAAAAATGTTATTTGGTCTTACCTCCTTTTCTGAAAGCCTTGTGTGGTTAAAAACAACTAGCTAATTTGAATTTGAGAACAGGTTTCCACACGCGATGACCGACCTCAGAAGTGCGTGTCCTGTCGGCTCATGTCACCGGGGCGGAAAATGCAACTCTAATATATCACCCTCTGCATATGTGCCTTGCACACGTGTGTAGGATCACAGTGGATGGTTTTAGCATTGAACGACCACAAAGACGACACTCTATCAGGTAATTTTACTTCGAGGTAAAATAAGTCGGTCACAAATCTTAGCTTAGCGCAGGAATACCGAAAATGATAGCCTTTATCACAGAAATTACATGAGCCGGCTAAGGCATTCCCAGCAAAATGGGACTGTCACAACACGGATTATTACGGAGTTTAAGAATGACCTTTATCACAACCGGACGCAACATTATGTTGCCAAACATAGAAAACCGACAATGTTTGGATAACGGGTGGGCTTTTCAACTTTTCAGTAGTTCTGATTTTGGCCTTATACTGGTCAAAGAGGAGCCGACTGACTATTCTACCAAAGGCACAGATGAAAACTGGCCCTCAAACACATTATGCCTTGTGCTATGTAATCCACAGATATTCGCAGCACAGGACGCGGGCAAAAAAACAGAACGCTTTAGGTTTGATTTTTGCAATGTTAAGACGAAGTCTACAGCGAAATTATGAAAGACATTCATGAAAGAATTTAGCTCTAGTCGATTTTCGACATAGTACCCACGTCGTTCTGCAAGACACTGTCTCTTAAGGTAAGGAATTTGACTGAGTACAAAGAACACTTGCGCAGCCGGTGAGTCTTACAAAGGTAAGACCATTCAGTTGCTCATACATTTTAGTAGATAATATGGCGACTATAGACATTTTTTCATATAAAACAGATCAGGTAAAATAATCAGAGGAGTTCTGTCTTCCACGTTAACCAGCCTTCGCAGCCAAATTCCAGCTAACCACCTTATGCTAAAGATTTACTTGCGTAAATAGAGAAAGCAGTGCACATCTTCAACGGAAATCTGGAAAGCAAGGAAGCCATACCGTTCGCTGACATTCTACGCACATTGCATTCTTCCACAGAGTCTAAAAGCAAAAATATACAATATAGGGGACTTAAAACAAATGCATTTCTTTTTGAAAAAGAATGATCGCTGCAGTCCTTTGGTAACGTATGTTCAATCGCCATCTCCTTTTTTTCCAACGAGACTTCATGTGGTCTACATACTTCAGTACATCGTTTACGTCAGCACTTCTACTGTGGATTTGTTTTTTAGAATTCGGGTTTTCACCGCCAGCCTAGTTGCAGTTTGTTTTCTCTCTGAGTGAGTGTCAGCAGGGCCTAATCGCTCTGTGCGTAGTTCCTCCGTCTTTATCGCTGCTTCCTTTTCCCACCAAGAGGCGTTTCGATTGAAAAATGTGGTTTTTGAAATAACCTGCACACAGTCAGATACATCTCACTGAAATAGTGCAATATTGGACCTTATTCCACAAGAACCTACTAAAGTTCACCACGTGCAGTTCAACATCACCTTAATAGGCTCTTTCCCCAGCAATGTGCCGCCACCTTTCCAAATGTTCCCAATGGATATTTTCAAGAAACAACAAATAAGAAGCTCCCGAAATTGTCATGCACGGGAGAAACCTTTGTAGCCTTTTGACTAAGCATACAAAAACAGTTATCACCGGAAATAGCTCAGCTCACCTGCCCCTTACCTCAATAGAATTTTAAAGCCAGGGGTTTTCTCCTTAGCTAGATCGTCGTTTCTTTACAGTTTCCGCTTTTAGACACTTTCCGAAGGTCAAAAGTGCAGCTGCTTGTAAAAGAATACTAAAAACACACTAAGGTGGAGCACAGTTCCCTATTCTATGAGCTTCGCGAGGATATGTAACTGTTCTGTTCACCACCAACAAAAGACAGCAGAGTGCCCTGAAAGGGCCTATTCAATTTTACCTCTATTAGAATCCCATTCCAATTATGTGACACAGAATGAATCCGGAGATGGCACCCAAAAAAATCCGTTACCTAGAAATAATACCTTTAACAGTGGACTCAAACGCCTTCAGGCTATATCAGCGGTTGCAGGCCTACTTTCACGCACTACTTGGGCTTTCAGTGACGGCCTAACACGGGCTGACCGAACGAACATCGCAAGAGGTTATATGGACGATGGTCGCTGTTACCTAACCTTCTCCGTCGTTGCGCACGTACACCTGAATATACGGCATACATTCGCACTATGACAGTTTATTACAAAACAAAATCACTTTTAAATAGGATATGTCTGCACAACATGGGACAGGAACAGTTCCCAGGCATCTGACAAAGACATGGCATTGAGGCCAAAACAAAGACGATACTGCCCTTCCTCTATGTGAGCCCACACAGCTTGACCACATACAGGGCCTCCCTCGTGGAGTTTCCTTTTCAGTCTACTCCAGTATGCCTCAATGTCATTGGTGTGCCGTCCGGTGGTAGGGTTCTTTAAGTTCTTTGAGCAGTCAACAGAGAAATGTAAATAAGCTTTTGAGGGAAGACGATTATACGCCTTCCACTCGTCCGTTACCACTATACTGCTTTGGCGACCCATTTTGTAATAACGGAACGGAGAGCGGGCAAACTTCGATCATTCGCCTGTTCAAATAAGCCTTTCCGTCAGCTAGTATCGTACATCCCGATCAGCCACCACCCATAAAACGCCTATTGCCACCTGTCCCGTAAGACAGGCTGCTTTGGTTAGGCGGCTTTTTGGGTGCCATCTCCCGATCGTTACCTGAATCAGAATTCGTCAACTTCATAACTGACAAATCAGCATAAAAGTGTTAAGTTTCAACACTACCGGTTATCCCTTCTGCTTTGGTTTTAACAGATATGCACACTTCTTAGAGCATTCTGCCGTGAGGGTTAAATCACTGGTAAACTGGTACCACACTCTCTACCTATGTTTGGTTCTCTGATCGCAGGACTGGCCGATATAGCGGTTAGTTCTCACTGAGACGTGTACATGTGCACACACCGTTGACAACTGTGGTATTCACATGCCCAGTCTCGTTTGCGGAATATTGATGGATGTTGTAAGTAGAGAACTAATTGAGTATATGAGATCTTTAGTCGCTGATGTTGCGGTAATATCAGCAAAGGTGACTTATTTAGTAGGAATCTTTGAGAAGTTTAAATTTTCATTCGATCACACATCCCAAGGTAAGGAGGGTTTGACAGTACTGAAGCATGATGAATTTATTGCCAGCTGGTCAAGCTTCCTGAATTCCTGGTGAAGCTCGGCATTTGCGACTCCCGAAAGATCAGATAGCATAATCAGGTTGGTTGATGCCTCTTCGTAGATCATAGAAATTAACAGTAAAGTATGCCTCACGGGAAAATTACCGCATAGGGTGCGAAGAAGCCCCTAGTAGTCATTTCTCTTCAGAGATTACCATTACGAGACAAGAGTGCAAAGCTTAGTCGAACTTGGGCAAGCAAAACACCCATTTACCAAACTTCCCATCTAATCAGTGGTATATTTTCTTGACTTAACTTACAATTATATTATGTTCCACAATCAGTTATTTTGATTCCGGAAAATGTATTAGGTTAGTGCCTTACATTCTGTTCAGGTGGCTACTGACTGATGACCGTTTTTGGTGTCGACAATCGTCTCGAATTAGGTTTGCTTGGTCTGTTTTGAAAGACGAATTTGTGGCACAAAAAATGCTTTATCAAAAAACGAAATAAAAAGGCAAGCCAAAAGGACTGATATCGAATCGGTGTCTACCATCCTCAAGAATGACGGGAATTAGAGATATTTTAGGGGACTTTACCCCTCCTGCGTTCCTAAGCACCTCGTATTTGGAAAAAATGCAATCTTCTTTCAAGCAATATGTTGCAGCACACGGGTCCACTGAGAAAAACCAGTCTCCGTCCTTCCATGCTCCTAGCGAACAAATTTGATAGAAAAAAGAATCGAACACCTAACAACAAGATATCTGCATTCACTGGGCTGACAAGATCACAAATTCATCTAAAGACACTTTGTGCCTCTCAGAAACCAGCTTAACTATTCTCTGCGGACACCGTCCAAGATAAACGCATTCTCGGTCAGCTCTCTTCTTCTTTTGAACTGTGGTCAGCTTGCCCATAACTATGGTCAACCCCCTACTGCAAACTCTGTAAAACGGCATCTGGATACATCAGTATTTTGACGTTAGCATTATGCAGATCCCATTCCACAAAATCCGGATGATGATATATTTCTATGATGTACTGCCCATTGCTGTTGACAAACACGATCGGCAACCTCCTTAATGGTTACCAGCGAGTTTTATTAACTATTTTGCATGCGTTCGTTAAAACGGCATACTTAACTATATCTAAATTGGGAAATTTTTTCGAGAATTCTTTAGTTTAGTCAATTTGCTTAGACAAGATGAGTAAGAAAGTTATTGCATTCACCCTTCCATTCGTCCAAAAGGCATCATTCAAGATTTGGCGCACATGTACGATATAGTTCTATTAATCCTCTGACCAAATTGTTGAAAAATCAGTCCCTCGGTGGGATTCGAACTCACGACAGTAAAAGATTGTCTCGGATATAACCACCTATCAATATCTCCATGAGGCAGTTCTAAGATTCAGAAGTGCATAGCTGCCCACGTTATGGGTAGTGAAGCCTAAACACCACAGCGTACCTTTACATTTGATTTCTGTCATTAAAATCAGAATGTGCCGATATTGTATGATTCCCTTCTGGCTTTTTTCTCGTGCTGTCTGCGGGCACGAAACCGTTCGTCTCGAGGAATACGTTTATTGGACTCGTAATCATGTCCAACAATGGTGATTGCGGTTTTTGATCTTTTAAGATCAAATAATGGGCATACTCATACAGCGTTCCATGGTCACCCCATCAAACAGGCACCCAGACTCTCGAACTGTTTGAACGCTTCTGTGCTATTTCATTGACGTTTTTTTGCTGAGCTAATCGTTAAATCCTTATCCCGTCAAATTCAGACAGAAAAATAATTACTAGCTCCCGTAAGATACTTACGTCTGGTTATTGGAGTAAATGTTCGTCTTTGAATCACCGTTCATAACATTGGTTCCGCAGCTAACACACTGCCGATGTGCACAGAGGCGTCTCCTCCGTAACGTTGGAGTCGGTCTTTTGAATAAATGTCACATCAATCCGGTCTTAAGGATTCGGACTTGGACCAGCTCCACAGACTGTAAAAGGCGATAATAACAAATACGTAGGAATTCAGAAAAATTATAATCCATTTACTATCTCACTGCATAGCTACTGATGTTCGCAGCTGGCGCTTTCATAGCGAATTTTCGGAAATGGAGAGCTTGTCGTTTGATCGGATATGTCGAAGTCATTAATCGCCGAACCTACATCATCGAAGTTTCGCAATTTCTATGATGATAAAGCAGTGAGTTGTCTCCACTATATACCCTTCCCGGACATCGCTCATCCTCCCCTCCACTGTGACAGATCGCCCTGTGTAGCAAAATGCTTAACGTTGAAGGAGAAGAGGATAAGTCAGTTTGCTAATGACTGAACTGCGGACTAGAAACAATGACTCAAACAGCTCGCGAAACACGACTGGCACCTGTTGCTATCGTCTTGGTTTTCTCGAACATATGTAAAGATGTTCCGAGTCTTGTCGAGTGAGTCGCTAAAACCCGAGGCCAATGAGAGAGTTGCTAATTTTAGCAGGTTTGTGATTGTGTAGTAGCCCTACCAATTGCGTATAATATATCTCCCTGCATCTACTGCTTGGTACGAAGAAGCATCTGAATATTTGGTAGTCGGACACGAGGATATGGACCATTTACAGTACCGCGGATGGGTTTTCGTCAAAGTTTGAGGGGTTTTTATTTCTGTGCCCCAACTTCAACCTTAACACTGATCCTGTCTCCAACCGCTCATGGAATGTAAACCAGGACCAGCCTGTAATATGCAATGGTTCATATTCCCGTGCCCAGCCCATTAGGTTGATGAAGATCCTATTTCTGCGACAGCTGGGAATTCTTTAAAGCTAATCGTTCCTTAGCATAGCTAACGAGGTATTTCGCCTTGCTTGCTCATTGCAAATTCAATCGTGAATTGTGCTACCACACTGAACATTTAGATATTCGTGTCTGCCCAGAGAACTTTTCACTGATCGAAAAAGCACTCGTTTGGGTCGCCGAATGATTAGTTCTTCCTATACAGCTTAGCATATTACTAAGTGAATGACCAATATAATGACTAATTAAGTCTAACAGGAATTTGGAACTAATTATGCAAATGAATGCGAAAAACTTTTGGGCTCGAAATTACCATCTTTTAATACCATTTACAGTAGGTCAAATTGTCCGACTTGAAAAAGTCAGCACATGTGACTCCCACTAGTAGTTTTGTAACTCAGTCTAAGTCCTTTTAGATCGTTGTTAAATTAAATTCGGTGCAAGAATTTGAAATTAATTTCAGTAGTGCTTTTCAAGTAAAGTTGCCCTCAAGCTTAGAAAACAAAGGGGCATTAAAGAAGTTGCGCATAGCTGCGCTGTTTTAAGATCTGAGTACCTTCAGACTTCTCGGTTTAAACGTTTCCTCAGAAAATTCATGATAAGAAATTGCATGGAAAATAGTCTGTCTAAAAACGCGGATGTTATAGGTCAAAATCTAGCCAGACATCGACCTAAGTAACTTAGACTGTTGCCCTAATCTCGACTCTGACCCTATCGTAAACCTTAAATCTACACTACCTTAACCCTAACCTTGGCCTGGATTACTTTACCGTCCACTTTAAAGCTAGCCCTAAACCCAATTCTTAGCCTAACCCCAACCCTTAAATTGGACCTGGCCCTAGTTTTACTGGATGTTGACTCAGAGTCACCCGTAATGCAGGCAGTCCTCATGTCCTGTTTAGGGAGCCATATTAGCCAGTCCTGCCGGAAATACTAAATGTAAACGAGAAGTCTGGATTTGCTTATTTTACTGCGTGCACTGACTTCCCATGCAAGAAGACACTTATTTCGAGCCTACAAAGTCCTGTTACCAGGACGCATGAACATAAAATGCCACTTCGA
The DNA here is from genome assembly GCA_902702965.1 of Spirometra erinaceieuropaei. Lineage (NCBI taxonomy): Eukaryota > Metazoa > Platyhelminthes > Cestoda > Diphyllobothriidea > Diphyllobothriidae > Spirometra > Spirometra erinaceieuropaei. The sequence goes on along the minus strand of CACRXP010000327.1, from coordinate 214,896 downwards.
TGGCTACAAACCATAGGATTTTACGCTGCAAAGTTTACTGAATGATCCAGGAGGAAGGCTGTGCTTGAGGTAATCGAATAGCGGAATCGCGACAGTTGGGCCATCGTTGGTGGCGGTGTCTACCGTGTTCTCCACAGCAGGGTGAGAGCAGGGATGGCGATTTGCGCGTAATTTACCTGAGAGTTATTGTAGACATGCGAAACATCTACCTTACTATCTCCTCCTTCCTCACCTGGGTCCGGTGTCATGACAGAATCAAGGACACCGGAGGAAGGTAAGGGTTCAGGTGGCTGGCACGACGAAGACCTGAAATTTGGCGTACCATCGATCCGCTGGTACGTAACATACACTGACCAGGATTATATACAACAACAAAACCCGGGGGGGGGGTCGATTCAGGTCCCACTGGGTGGACGTGCCATAGAGGCTACATTAAGTAGGAGTCATTGCAGTCTGACTCTAGGGCCACCAGTCCGCCACTCCATATAATCACATATACTGGGCTAACTACGAGGTCCAAGTTATCTGTCAGTTGACAGCATTCCAAGCCAAGTCTGAAAGAAAAGGATGATACAAGTCATTGGACAACCATGTACGTGATCCATGTGCCCACGGAGAGCGCAGACGTATCCACCGGCAGGGAATCAGGGGTGAGAGAACTGCCAGCGCACACCAGCCCACCAATTGGTCACTCCATCAAACACCCTGGGCTGACTGCGGGGTCCGAGTTATCCCGTCAGCTGGCAGTCTTCTAAACCACGGCTTTTAGCGCATCGTGAGAGATTTAAGCACATCAATTGGAATCCAGTTAAGCATCGATAAACAGATTCTGTCGGTTCTCCTGTCAGACTGACGATTTAGACCTGTCAGGCACTTGCCGTCCGCTACCAAGGTCACTGTAGACATTGGAAATTACCTCAAGTATACCAGATGCTGGCGTTTCCATGTGTAACACACCTTAAATCCTTGGCCAGTTAACGTCGCATATTATGTATACTGGAGAGCTGAATTTGCAAAATAATACTTTCTGATTATTTTGATTACTGGTAACTACCTTGAGTAACAGCTGTGTATAAATACCATAGACAATTTGTTCGAGGTGATGAATAGTATCTTAAGCCACATTCATGTCTCTGAGATGAGTTGTCGGGGAAAAAAATATGAGTAACCAAATGTGGTCGGCCTGATCGTACTTCCTGGTCATTTGACTGGGAATTTTCAAGCACGGGAACAGAAGAATTCAAGTGCAAAAAAATCGCAAGACTCCAGATTTGTACAACCATATTCAAAAACAGTAAGAAAGTTAACTATGCTTAATCGCAAAATCCCCATGATATCAACTATGAAAAAGGTCTCAATAGGGAAGTATTCAAGAATCGCCCATGTTTCCAGAAGTCGCTAGCAATATCACAAGATATCT
>CACRXP010000327.1:192269-212893 GCA_902702965.1 Spirometra erinaceieuropaei | reverse complement strand
GTAAATATGTATTAACTCATTAAATACTTAACAAAAGCAATTTAAAAAGGTCTTCAGCTCCTTCTTTGAATATTGACAATTTACCCAAGCATAACACAAAATATAAGGAATATCCGCACCTGCCTGTAGACAGCAACTCGTGTCACTCTCGTCAACTAAGATTAATATTAGATGGTTTACTCGAAATTGATTAAACGTATCGGGGATACATGCAGCTGTTTGGGGTAAATTATCCCTCTTCATAAAACCGGTTCGTCCTTTTACATTCGGTAATCCGTTGTGATGCCAAATATCCAACTTTTTCTGTTTACTGTTTGCTACCTTTCCGAAAGTCGGGTATGAGTCAGTTCTTCTAATTCATGACTTCAGAAACCCAGGCGCCCCTCTGTTTTTCCTGCGAGAACTTCAAACACAGTCTGCCTGACTCCCGATAAAAAATCGCCAGAAAGTTAACCTGCCACGCGGGTTTTTTTCTGGGTACTGCTAACACGGATCTAGTCCGCGCTGCAAATGAGACCTATCCTCTAGACAGACTACCGACACAAAAACAGAAAACCAAAAATAGATATATATCATGTGACAGACATTTCACGCGATATTCTTACTAATCACAATATTTTTCCGTGGAGGAGTAAAAAAGCAGGAGCTGTATTCAAAGCTGGGTCGCGCTCCAAGCCCTGTCTCCTAATTCTTCGTGACCGTCTTGCTGTCCTATACATGCTGTCCTAATAAGTGAGACGGATCCAATCAGTAAAACCATTCAGTCGGATGAACGGAAAAATCCCTGACGAAAATAAGTAAATGGGTAGTACACTAATATTTACCCATAAAGCATTATTTTCTGTGAATCTACATTCACCTACAGTTACACCTCAAGGCAAAGCATGCTGTTTTTAATGTTACGCACGAGAAGACGTCTGTTGGCCTACCGTATTGTTGCGTGAGTCATTTGTCAAATATTTCAGTATATGGATATATCCTTTCATTCAAATCACCAATAATATGGATTTCCACACCCCTTTAAGTAGTTACGGAGCTCGGCACGACTAGATGGATACAGAGCGCATTATGCCTGCAGGCGGATTTTATTCAGGAATAATTTCGAGGTTCAGAATCCCGTCAAACTGTCCAAATTAACTACATTAACCAGAGTTTAGTAATTGCAACCACTAAATGTATACTACCCAACGCGAGGCAAACCCAAATGAGAGCTTGCTCGAATCTATAGCTGCGGTTTAATCGCATGTAAGCATCCATTTGGTATCTTCTCATAAAATTTCGAATTTTTTTAAAAAAATTTCCTTTTTAAGACAAATAATATTATTTAAATTATAACTTGCCAATTTTTTTTCAAAAACATTAAAGATAAGCGGGCATGTTGACTTCACCTTAAGAAAGACGGGATGATGCTAGTAAAGCAAGGATTTAGAAACCTGTCATGGCATTTGTTCTCATTAAGGGCGTAGATTTCGTGTAGTAATAGGACCTCTTGTCACTTGCATAGTATGCGCTTCATGGAGATATTTGTTTGACTTCTGGAATGCACGATAATGGGAAAATTTTGGAAACTGCCGGTTAGGTAAAACACACATCCTCCGGAGTGGGGGAACAGTGACAAGACCTCCTTTTCCCAAAACTACTGTTCGTTAACCACGATAAAGAGTAACTGATTCACATGCATGAGTGCAAATGTAGCCCGGTGCCCAGTGTCTAGTTGCGAATTAGTTCAGACCGTCTACCGCCTTGGCCGAATCTGTTCAGAAAACGGGTTTTAAGGATATATGCTGTCATAGAGAGGGAATAAATGGTTCAAACTATGAGAAAGCCTAGTTTTTTCTTAAATGTGCACAGAAACGGTATGGCACTGTTTTCCACCGACGCATAAAACGGGATCATTTAGTTGGTATTGAGACTGGTGGGCTTAACGGAAAGTCGAAAGTCAATAAAATGACCAAAAATATAGCCAAAACACCTGCGTAAACTCGGCAGCAAAGGATTCTGAAGAATTTTAAATTCTGCAGAACTGTCTTCTTGAAGGTTTACATTGTCATTGTTTCTAACAATGCCTTTTTCCAGTTCCGCAAAAAACGACACCTTTCGAGGTGGAAAAATATTACTTTTTCATTAGACAAATCAATAACAGTTTCAGTAAGAGAAAAAGACAATGATGCCGACACTAGTAACAACAAGTTGGGTTCACGCCTAATATAATTAAAACCTATTCCTGGATGTTGCCGAAGTAAAATAAAACAGGCATACATGAAAAGGGGGCGCACGGCTGACTACCAGATCATGCCAAAAATTAGTGGAAAATATCATCTGACTCTGAAGGCATGGTTAATACTTATAGAAAAAGCTTGAAATGTGGTTTTTAACGTTCGCTTGATAAGTGGGGAGACCTAAAGTGCGTCTCTCATACTACCATAAGTTTATGTCCAGGAAGTTCGGTCTTAATGGATAAAAATGAGTCCCACTACGGAGATCAATGAATCGCCTCTGAATTTCGACATTCGTTGGATTTTAGGGCTAAAATAGCGTTTAGTAAAGAACCAAATTTTTAGCTATCTAAATTTACTTTCAGCAAGCCATAAGTCAACCTTCTGCTGTCCGGCCACCCTTTCGTTAGTACACTAAAATAACCCTACTCGATAACTTGCTGGCACGAATTAGAGCACCAACCCTCTGCTGCCTTCCAAGACAGGATTTAAGGGTCGTTTGTTAATTGACATTCATTCATAACAGTTTTGGAGTTTTCAATTTTTCTTACCGCTCAGACGACTGCTGCCTGCTTGGTTTATGTTAAAAACGGTCACCAGAATATACATCATCACAGCAAGATACAAAAGGTTCTCTCTGCATCTGTCCTAATGTACAGAACAATTGGCAATACACAGAGAAATTGTGTAGGTAGTTAAACGTAATGTAAACAATAAGACACCGTATGCTCTATTTTTGATTGGCTTTGGGCTGAGCTTAACCCATCAAAGGGAGCTTATTAGCCTGCCATCTTCAACGACCTTGAATTTAACGAGCGGACCAATCCTCCTTATTGTATTTCAGAGGTTGCCTGCCGTGGATCAGTTGGTCTCTATCAGTGGCATCTGAGAATATGAATTCTAATTGAACGGTCTGATCATGCTGGCATCGAACTACGCTGGCATGCGTCCCGTAGACGGCCATGCAAGTATTCTACTGGACGGACGGCCAGTCTTCTCGTAACGTAGTGAGCACGTGCTACTGAGCCGGAGGATATGTCATCAAATTTCGTTTCTATTGACCAACTTAGGCGGAGTGCACAAACGGCAGTATGCTCATGATGAATGGGATATCCCAAAATACGAATAAGCAGTTCGCGGCCGAATTTCATGCTCCTTCCCGTCATCCGGAAAAACCCTTAGCATATATGTTATCTTCTCGAAGTCCACGACATTTTCCAATCTTTTGATCCATTCAGACTTTATCTTGCAGCCTTGCACAAATTGGAATACCAGTGTGGTTGGTCATGATTATAGGTCCTACTATCACGTGCGTAAATTCACAGATACATTTACTCCAAATTTTACTTGTCCAGTTTTTCGAAACCGCGCTTCATGATCATCTTCTTCGCACAGGAACTCGTATGGTAATTAGAGCTAACGTTTTGCCCATGCAATACCAGAAACAGCGTCAAAATACTCAAGATAAAATGTAAAAGTCGCAGCAGTTTATGCAGGATTTCGCCATTAATCAGGATTTTTAAGACGGGTTTAGGGCTATATTTTACTCGGAGAAACTATGCCTTCATCCTTTCGATCAGAAGGACGAAGTTTTTAGTTTTGTTGTACATAGGAATCACACACCAAACGCGGGTACCTTTTCCTACTGGAATTTGACACTTTCAAAGTCTTCCCCTGTGCTGCACAAAAACCGTCACCAACGTTTGTGAATTTCAGCACAAACTGGAATAGATAGGACATACCCTGTACAAGATCATTTGTGTCAATAGATGAACTTTAAGGCCACTGACAAGGGCGACTGGAAGAACCTCTTCTGTCTTAATATGAGCGATCGTGACCGAAAGATTGTTAACCCGTGGATTAACGTTAGAGCACTTTCCAAGTGCTCTAACGTTAATCCACGGGTTAACAATCTTTCGGTCACGATCGCTCATATTCCACGGTTCACATAGGCAACTCTCCCGGGAGCGGTAGAAAGGAGACACGCCAGCAGATCTGCAGATAGTCTAGATGGGAGAGTATCGATCAGTGATACAGCATGGAGTATTTAAGCAAGTCTCATTTTGTCACTAAAACGCGAGTGACAATCAGTTAGGCAGTTCTCATACAGACTGGCCGGCGGTGTGAAACCTAGTTTTCGCAGTAAATTTTCCCCTCCCTAGCTCAGAGCTTCAGAAGTTAGAGGTGTTGACTCAAAAAGCAATATTATTTTTCCTCTGACACCCACTATCTCGATGACCATTTGCACTGTGTGCTGTACTTGTTAAACCGGAGTGACTAGCTTTGTCAACTCATACGACCTTGAAAAACTATTGCGTGCGTGAAGAGCCACCAATCAAGAGACTTCGTAGAGGCTGGTAGTGGCAGTATAAGAGGTTACCATAACTTTCTCTGTATATCCAACTAACGCAAGTTCGGTTATTGGGAAAAAAACGTTTATATGGCAAAAAATAAAAAAACATGGAAGCCATTTCCTAAAAAAACACGAGAGGATAACTAGAAGACATTAAGCTGCCAAAACAACGGATATTTTAAAATATAACCCCGGGAGCATGTTTTAAGAGGGAAATATCATATGATTTGCGGCCTATTCAACCTGTGAGATAGACACAAGAAAAATGCCGGCCTCTGAGAAGTGGTTGATAAGAAGGTACGGACGCTGAAACAAGGATCTTGTCTCGTGACCTTTGGATTTTCACCCGAATTGGTGATGGGCGTGTCGAAGTGTGCTGGTGGTCAACAACATGAGGGTTTGTAAAGCCCAAGGCATGGAAGACAGTTAAGCGTAAGAGCCATACTGAGGCGAGAAAACGTACAGGTTGCTCAGCAAGCGGGCGGTCTACGTTCACGACCTCCGCGCGAGTTCCGCGCTGGATGCCAAACGTATTCATCCCTCGAGAGATTTCCCGGAAGGGCCAGCCGTAGGATGCTTCCAGCGGCTGACAAACTCGACCACATGGGAGATAGGCATGAGAGCATGCTGCCAAGTCCTTCTCAGAATAAGATTTGAAAGCCGGTAGCCAGGGCGGAGGCGGGAATACTGTCCGCAGGAGCTGTCGGAGACGGCGCAGGTGGTTGACCGGATCATCGATCGCAATGATGGGGGTTGAAGAAATCATCTCACCAGACAGTCTGAGAGTTTTTCGGAAGGACAGTCAGGCCCCACCTTTGTGGCAGAGCGAAGATGATCCGCCCAGTTCACCGGATTCTCTGCAGAGAGTAGGGGGGACTCCAGCTTGCTGTGGAGCCGCTCGACCATCCCGTTGGCAGTCGAATAACAGGCCGGCATGCGGATGCGAGTACAGTCGAAAAGGGAGAGGAGAACGGAAAAAAGAAGACTCAAATAAGGCACCGCAGTCAGTCATTGTGCTAGAGAGGCACCAAAGATAACAACCAAACGAGTGAAGAAGGTTTTGACCACCGTTGGAGTCTCAGCATCCGGCAGAGGGATGGTTTCCGGTCGCCGGGTGAGGCGATCCACGCAGGTACGAAGATAGGATCAACCATTGGACGGAGGCAGGAGGCCTACAATGTCCAAGTGGACCTGGCTGAATCTTTCCTCGGGACCGGGAAGGTGCTAATGAGAACCTTTCTGTGTCCTGGGATATTGTTCCGCTGACAACCTGGATAGGTCTGTGTACAAGCCTTCAGATACTTGTACATCCCAGGCCAGACGAGGCAATCGGGAACCAGTCTGTCGGTTGTTCGACTCTCGTGGTGAGAGAGGTGGTGTTAGGAAGTGAAGACCCTGCGACGGAGGTATGGCGGCAACAAGGGACGGCAGGAAAAGGTGGACATGTCACAGATAGTGGCGCAGTCGCCAGTAGTCAGGAACAGGTCCTGAAGTTGGAGTTCGAAAACTTTCTCGTCACAGGGAGAACCAAAAGTGCATTGCTTGGCAGCCATCTTAGTGAGACTGATCCCAGGGGAAGGGCGAAGGTGAGAGATTGAGGGCCTGGACAACGCGTCAGCCACCGTATTCCGTGAACCGTCAATTTGGTGGTTATCTGAAGTGAATTGAGGATATATTCCAGTCGGCGGATCTGCCGGAGGTTGATCTTGGCAGAGCACGAATTTATGGGAAAAGAAAGGGGCATGAATTCCGTGAATATGATTGAATTCCTACAACCAAGGAAGCACTGAAAGTCCTTCGTGACGAGTAGACAACGGGGAGCCCCGTCAAAACGTGCTATGGCGTGTTTGACAGCTACCAACCTTCCAGAGAATAAAGCTGGCAGTTGGGCACCACCTGCGTAGGGCCGCTGAAGAATTGCGACTATTGCAACGATGGAGGCGTTAACTACTATGGAAAGAGGGGCGTCCAAAGCAGTGTGGGTCAGGAGGATGGTGTCGACCGGGGCAATGTCCGCCTTGTCAAGATAAGCGCGAGCGTACGTGCACAGCGCGAACGAAACTTTGGGACCCGAGAGGAAGTTCAGGAGTGACAGAATGACGGCCGTACGGTTGAGGAGGAGCCGAAGACAAACATTCCCCATGTCGGGAAAGCGCTGTAGTTGACCCTTGAAAATGGAGGTGGGAATTCACGGATGGTCGCGACCGACGCAGGAGGAAGGTGAATGTCATTGGAGTCGGCCATGTATCCGAAAAACGTGAGTCGGGAACGCCGAACACGCACTTGGACGGGTTGAGAACAACTCCAAATTACTTAAGGCGGTCCGACATTGTTGTAAGATGATCCGTATGTTCTTTGGCGGTAGAAATAGCCACCAAGAGGTAGTAAATGTTGGTGAGGGGGGATAATCACGTGAACCGCGAGTTGCTTGAGTCCTGGTTCACGGGACCTCTGTCTATCAACAAGTTCAACGACATCCCCACTCATTTTCAGTGCTGAGGCATAGGCTAGCCAAAGTAATTGACCACTCGGGGAGCACGCAAGCCGCTGAGCCAGATGGCCGCGCGATCATCACGCCAGCATCCCACACGGGTGATGACATTTCGGTAATTAACAACTTGCTTGTCGGCGATCAAGCCATTAGCGCACCAGCGGGCAATAAGCCTTGAGGAGGGGAACACGGTTAATTACCATAGGTGTGCGGTAGCACAGCGACTGCATCCTATAAATACTGCCACTTTCTGTGTACGAGTCACCCGCTCCTGCGACTGTCTCTGATGATGGGATCAAGTGAGAATCCGAAGCGTCAGGCGAATAAAGCCCTTGTTCCAGGGATCGCTTCTTCTTCTGATTAAGACAGACTTGTTGAGTCCTAGACATGTGAAACAGGATAATGACTTCGTTCAAAGTTCTTTGGTGACCGCAGGGACGCCAGTCACCAGTGGCGGCTCTAGGAACCATGTAGGAGTGCGAGGCCCCGGGGCCTTCAGACTGGTGAATAATGCCCAGTTGAAACATGCACTCGAACTAGACACTGGAGGCTAACCAACATGCAGACGTGAGCCGGTAGGGCCGAGAAAAAATGGGCCAACCAGGGGTACTTTTATGATGTACAACGCCGTGCGGCGGGGCAGAGGCGTTGAAGTCCATACAGGTGAGACCGGGGTAGTTAGTGGGAAGTTGCCGAAATTGACTAAGTGGGTCAACGTCCAGAACGCAAGTTTGCTCCGGATGGTCGTGTGGAGATGATTGACGGCAGTCGACACGAGGTTCAAATGCAGCAAGGATGTTTGCACCAAGAATGGTACAGAGGACGTAAACAACGAAGGAGGCAATCGGGAAGGTATTCGCGACATGAAGGAAGAGGCCGGGATTGGGGACACCGATGGTCCACTGAGAGAGGAGCCGAAAATGCGGCAGGGAAGGACTTTGAGGGGTCGTGCATCCCTACTGACGTTTCAACCATTTGTGAGTCAGAGGCGGGTGCCAACATATGCTACACTTCAGGTGGAAAGCTGTTAATCACCAACGCCTGATTACATCGCCGATTGGGAAGAGGGGAGGTTAACGCTCGTCGGAGTTTGGCGGTGGTCATCAAACCACCTGCCACAAGGCAGGGAAGACCGATAGGTGGATACGCTTCCTTGCGGAGTGAGGGTATGCGGGCGGCTGAGCAAGCAGCTGCACCCAGCCGCCTCATCCAGCCAGGCAGTGAGTGCTTCGTTGAGATTCTCAGCCCCCAGGGTGGGCGTGCGCCTTGGCCCTGTCCGTGAAGCATTGACTGGCTTCTATCACTCGTCACGCTGTTTCCAAGTCGCATGCAGTTCCAGCCATCTACTGGCAGGGAGGGTGAAGCAGACTGAAGACGAGGCATCAGTAAGTAGCCGTGCGGACTACCGTGGGGGCAGACTGTCGCAGGCACACCGGCAGTGCAGTATTTGTAGGACGCAGGGGCCATGCTACCACATGCTCATCACAATTATCAGCTCCGACTCTCGTCGCCGGTGGTCTTAATTGGTGCGATGATTGGCGGCTTGTCCGCATCCGAGTCGTCAGTGGTCGCAATTTTCGCCTCGGTGTTGACTGATGGCGTGATAATTACTCGACTATTTGGGATGACAGATGCTGACGTTAGGTGCGGTTTTCGCTCCACCTCCCCCAACCACATGACCGGCTACTTTTTTCAGGCAAAGTCTCCGCTGTCTCTGATAATGTGTTAGAGTTAGAATCCGGAGGACACAGTGTCGACTAGCGTCTAGCTATCCCCGGGTCGGCGCCGAGTCGTGTGCGACGCAAGTATTCAATTGATGGAGCTTGTTTGGCGAACAGAATTCAGGATGAGAAAGACGCCACACTAACAACCACGGTAGCGGACCGCCACACAGTCACACCCACGGATCAACAACAATCTTGCAATGTCGGCCTGGTTCAGAGTTTTCAGCACTTGCAGTAGGTGGACTATCTCATGAAATGCTTACCGGAATTCTGAAATGTGTTTACGGTAGGACTGACTTATGTGGCCTTCTAAACAGGATATGGGCATACGGGTGGTTTTGAGCCAAGCTTCAGTGAAATTAGGGTTAGGGTAAGGTTAATGATTAGGTTCAAGGCTAAATTTAAAGTCAACGGTACGGCGAGTCCGGATCAAGTTTGGAGTTAACCCCAGGGCTAGTGTTAACTGCAGAGTTAAGGTTTGGCGTAGGGTTGGGGTCAAAACTAGGGCAACTGTTTAGTTTTATGTTAGGGTTTGGACACGGACATACCTTGCCCTTTCCAGAATTATGTGCAGGTCCATCTTTATTACTTCGGCGTTCCTATTCCCGTGTTCTATTTAGGGGGCCGCATAAGTCGGTCCTACTGTGTTCTCTATTAGAAATGATTTCTTAGGTGGGGTTGTGAGATTGATTGACGTGCAGCATAAACCAAAAAGACTTTCCAGTCACGACGGGATGCATGTTCGTCGGTAAGCTTCTATGTAAACTGCGCTCGCAAAGGGGGTTTAAAAGTTGCCTGAAATTTCCCATTCATCTTCGACGCCCGTACAAGTGCAAACATTGTGAAGAATTGCGTCGTCTTCGAGTATTTTACTCGAATAAAGAACACCTTTCGTTTTTAAAGGTTTCCACTAGTGAGATTATGTAGGACCGCGGAATGTTTATCCATATAACATCGCATCAGGAGGTTCGTTAATGCTGTCTGTGAGGTATACAACGCGATCCGCGCCTTCTTTATAACATAGAGAAACGGCTAATTTTAGTTACACGAAAATTATACAGGATAGGGTTATGAAAGGCTAAGCGCAGGTGCATTTGCAAGGTTGGTCCAAAAGTACTCGGAAATTAAGCAGCTCTTTTGAAACCGAACGATGCTCTTCATTCAAGCACAAAATTCGTAGACGACGCAATCCTCTACCCAATGAGTACAAGATAGAAAATTATGTGCATGCTATCTATAAAATTCATTCGAATTTGCAAGGGCATCGAAAATCCATGAAAAAAATCCACACTACTTATAACTCCTTTTTTGCCGTGTGGCTTATTCGAGCGACCGGAGTGGAGCACGTTCAAAAGCCAATCCTTGTATGACTGAAATAGTATGGGAATATGCTGCACGTTAACCAGCCTTTCAAACCCGTGTAAGTAGCACATTCTAATCGAGAACACATTTGAAATCTCGATTGGCATTGCATGAGATAACCTCCTACTGTACCTTATGTATCTTTTCTCAGCCTTGAAAAAGGCTCTGTTACCGCCGCAAAATCTTTGCGGACAGCATCTGCAAGCCACTATGAGTCACGACTAGAAGCACAGTAGAATAAAGCAGTGTCCGGAGAATGCTTTACTTTCGGACGCATGAATTGCAGACTGACGCAGGTAAACACGCAAATGCATCGCCCTTTTGCGGAGCGTGTCCGTTTCACGATCAATGGTACGAATTTACCGACTCCTGAACTGGCAACTTGATCACAGGGTTGTACACCCTGGTCGATAATGAGAGGAGTCGTCGCTCGTTCGTTTGTTCGATATGACAGTCTGCGGCAGGTGAAGCACCTTTTCAAAACGGACTTAATAAGTTTGTCGGTCCTCATTATCAAATGCCGGTCCTTAGTGCTGAGGGAATGTAGTTAAGTCCTATAAGGCCGTCCGATTCGTGGCGGTTTTTAATAAGCTGATGTGTACACATGTTGAAAAGAAGGATCACTAAACTTACTCGCCTGACGCTCAATTTTCGCAATCGAACTCGTAATTAGGGATAGCCACCGATAAGATTAATGAATACACAGGAGACACAGGATTTATAGGATGCGATTTCCATGCAACAACACACCTACCATAATTAGCAGGCTCGGCATTTATTGTCACCGGTTGTAATATGTGCGGCAATGGCTTGCCCGTTCGCATCCTAGCCGCTAAAGGCTATAATTTCATCAGCGATGTTAAGTGATGGTGGGCAAGGGATTCCTCTTCCACTGGTCGCATCTACTAACTGCTTCCTAGGACTAGCTTTTCCGTTTGTAGCGAAAGCGGACGTGTTGGTCCAGGCGGAAAATAACAGGAAAAACTGAAGGAAGAGCCTCCTCGATATTATGGGTAGTCAAAGCATCAGGGGATAGGACAGGTTTGCTCCAAGACCGTAATCCGGTCTGTGTACACCAATTTAAGTGTAAAAACAGCGAATGTTATGATGTCACCATCCGTTTTCAAGGAAGATAATTCATTCCTTTCCTGAGAATAGTTTTCATCCTTTTGCTGTGACGGTGTTCTCTGAACTTGCCTATCCTGCGACTTGAATGCCTGGTCCCACAACTGGAGACCAATGCTCGCGGCTACGAGACTACCGGAAGTCTGCCCTCACCAGTTGCTGTGGTCGACTAGTAATACCGTCTGCCAGACCACCCGGATGATTCTTTTGGTAAAAATAATAACACAATTAGAAGACGAGGTGGCAGGCATACGTAGCTTTCGATAAATTCTCGTCGGGCCAGTACAGTTATACAGGAACGGGGTAGAAGTCAAACATGTCAGCGATAAGAGAAATCGATAAAAGTTCCCCTTAAAACACAGGCCGGGTGTGGGAATGTGGGGGAGGGGGGGTAATAGTAGTCATTGTTAGGGGCGGGGTGAGAGCGGAAGTGCGCGGGGGGAGTTGCACCGTTTGTCAACCTCCGACCACTGTAGGCGCGGAGCCTGAAGGGGGTTCTTTCGTGCGCATAAGGCTGGCTTTCGTAACCGAATGGCGGCCGCTTCCGCTGTCGCTAACAGGCGCTGGCCTAGTAGCTTAGAGTAGCTCGAGGGGACCTTATAAATCACGCGAAAAGCTTCGTTAGGGTCCCCACGAGGTCCGGAATCGACCACCTGCGCGAGAATGGCGCTGCTTATACTCCTCGTTTCGCCTTTTTCCAGCCATGCCGGGAGGTGTTCCCGCATTGTCTTGGATAGGCGCCGACTCGTGCGACCAATATAGCCTGCTTCACAGGAGCAAGTGAAGGAATATATGCACATTGAGGTGGTCTGCGGTGGCAACTTATCCTTACCTTCTCCGCGTAAAATAGGGTTAGTAGACATTGATATTTGAACCCTTGCTACGTATGCCCGCCACGTAGTCTTCTGATTACTGCTATGGGAATTTTCGCAACTCGTAATACCACAATTGTTGCAGGGTTTTTGCAGTCCAGGCGGGAGTGTGCCCTAAAGGCAATGTAAGAAAAGACGCTGATAATGGCGTATTATGGTGTGCTGCAGTCTCATTCCGCGATGGTTATCTTGGTTCAGTCAAGAACACTAGTGAACATCAGGCACATCCTCACAGGCTGGCAGCACCATGGTATCAGACCACTGATGGAGCCAGGTTTCGAAGTCGAAATGGTTGGCCACGTAATGCCTAGTTCACTGATACAAATAAACAAAGAGCGTGCTTAGGACACGCGAAAAACAGACGAATACCTGGTCAACCACCACACCCAGTCGATTTCCCAGCCTCTTGGATTCAGTCTTGACTCAGGAATCGATGAGAGCGGCGAAAGAGCTGACATCTTGGCACGTGCATTCCTTTCCTGGATATACTCATTCCCTTAAGCCGAACCATCATTCGGGGTCTGTGATCAGTTGTCTGGCCCTCTGTGCCACCGTTTCGAACCTTCGATACGTTCTGAGCCCTATTCCATCTTTGCGGCGAACACGACAGCGAAACTCCTTCTTGTCATCCTCGTCTGGCCTGGCGTTCACTGTTCAAGCCAATTAAGCGACATATGCTGACGAAAACATGGTCGCCTCTCTGACTACGGCCCCACCTGCACTTCTGAAGAGGCTGCAGCACCAGCCCTTCCTATGCACTCGAGTGGTTCTTGTCACACTAATAACAAATTAGCCACCTCCAGGCGTACATAAAACCGAATTCACTGTAAGTGGTACATCTCATGGAATGCGTTTTCGAGTAGAAATGGTTACTTAGGTGGAGCTGTAACACCGACTGCCGAGCAACACAATTTCAAGGTACGCCAGTCACATCAGAGCGTCATCTTGCGACTGTGCTACTTCCGAGCACGTAAAAGTGTCGCGTTGAGCAAAATGATTTTTTCAATTTATTCGCGATGCGCACCATAAATTCAGGCAAACTATATAGAAACCTTACAAACAATTTTTTCTTGCAAATACTTGGTAGCAAATTATGTCTTTCTAAAATTCCAAAGTCAAGGGAAAGTATATTTCGGTCTAAAACGGCTGTACTTAAGAGATTTTTCAGAGAGTGAAGTTGCTTTCAGATAGTATATTATCCGTCGGTTTACTGATGCCCCTTATGAAGTGAACAGCATAGTACATACGCAATCGAACAATTTTACGAGAACTTTGTAGTACCTTTTTAAGAGCATAAAGAAACTTATGCTCTTCTCTACATGAAAAGTACGCAGCTTGTAGACTGAAAACGTTGAACGCAAGAGTAGCAGCAGCTCAGGCTTTGAAACCCTGTTTGTCAACAAAAGCCTCTCTTTCATCGAGAATAATATTTGATGAAAATGCGAATTATTATGGAACAAGTACAAGAAAATATACTTTTCTGTGTTTTTAAAAAAATACATTTATATTTGTAGGGATGTCGGAAATAAATAGGAAAAAACATACTAGTTAAGAGAATTATGCTTGTGGCGTGTGGCTTTTGGAGGGCGCTGGAAAAATTTGCATTCAAAAGATGGCATCTTGCCGTGACTGAGACATCTTAGGACTGTGTTAAATGTCACCCAACATTACAATTCCACCCCTTACAACAAAGCATTTCAGCTTTTTCGTTAACACATCGTGAGATGCGCTACTTACGGTGTCGTCAATTATCTCATCGTCAACCTAAATATTCAGCTCGGCGCCTGAGAGAGCTGTGGAGGACTACCTCCCAGCACGAAGTCAAATCACGCAAGGTCCACCTGCTCAGAACTGTCAGCTAGACCTCAGAGCCACTGTAGGGCAAGGCGGGATTCATATCAAGACCCCGGAGTATGTAAGCACGCAGGCCGGTCAATCAGTGACGAGCGTCTACCCACAAGCTGAATAACCATCAGTGGTATATGCGTTGCCAGTCATGCACACCCATGAGCGCACATCTGCCAGTCAAAACATGAGGATTCTGCACAGAATAAACATACCATACAGGATTTTCTCTTTTTATACTCCGGACTGATGATAGGGACACACAAACATCCTAGTCGTCACAAACCGACAGGGAAGGAGTGGGAACCCGTTCGTGGATGAAACTCGGGCACGCAGACCAACACCCTCCTCACCTTCATGAAGCTTGACTTCGATCGCTCTGGTAAACTGAAATATAGCTATTTTCTAACTATCCAAATAAACGGTCAACAAGAAGATAGGTCGGACTTCATTAACTGTAAACTTCCTAGATACCAGTAGGACAAAAATGCATAAGAAAAACTCGTTCCTGATAGGAACGACAATGCCGTAGGGTCACCGGCAGCCGAATTGTTTACGTGAATGGTCGGAAAAACAACATGCGGCATAAGCTTTCTTTACCAGCCGGAACCACCTGAGTAGGAAAGCTACTGTCCCTCCCCAAAGGAATCAATATAAGATAGTTTGCGTAAATTTCCGGCGTTTATGTCCCATGATGGTCGGAATAACAAGTTCGACGTGGAAATGCACCTTCTTACAAAATCCACAAAGAAAATGAATGGAATCGTGATTACTGACAACTTTGACGACGGAAACAGAATATACCACGTCAAGTATGTGTGTGTGTTGGCAGTTCCCTGACACCTAGTTTCCTGACGGTAGATGTGCTTGCGCTCCCCCTGGGTATATAGGTGGTGGGCATGGCTGTCCAGTCATCATCCTCCTTCTGAAACCTGTTGGAGTGTTGTTGGTTGTAAAAAAAATCCTGATCAAGTGAACATTCTGGAAAAGGGGGTGTGGTGGCACGCATAGGTGCGAGTTCGGCCGTGCCAGCCACCGGCGCCCTTCCCCGCCTCCGGTCTTCTTGACTCTGTCTTGACATCGAATGCAGATGGGGAAGCGAGGGTGCAACAGATGCTGCGTGAGTCTACTCTCACTATAAACTAATTCACGCTCAAATCACCCTGCCTGCTGCACCTTGCTGTGTAACACACGGTGGACATCGTCGAAATCGACGGTCGAACTGTCGTGTGTGTGTATGTGTGTTGGTCGCCCCAAACGGGCAGCGTGGTAGATGCGCTGGAGAAACGCAGGGGCCATATCGGATTCTGACAGGCGTTATCGTATTTGCACACGGCAACAAATGCCAATATTTAAGGTGCGGTGGCAGATCCGGTTGCCGGCATACGTCGCGCACACTGGGACCTCTGCCGCCCCCCCCCATTTTTTTGATCAAGAACCTGATCATTTGCTGTGTGGACCAGGGGGTGTGTGGAGTGGAAGGCCAAGGTGCGAGCTCGACAGCGCCACCCACCTGTGCCATCCCCCGCCTCCGGTCTTCTTGACTATGTCTTGAAACCGGACTCAAGTGGGGGAGGAGTGGGAGTGCGGCGGATGCTGTGTAAGTCTAAGACCACCACAAACTAACTCATGCACGAGTCACCGCACCTGCTCTCCCCTTGTTGTGGGGCACACGGTGGACATCGTCGGCAACGACGTTCGAACTGTCGTGTGTACGTGTGCATGTATGCTTGTGTACGTGCAAGTCGGGGTGTAGGGGTGCCCAGTTGTGGACCCACTTAATGGTCGTAGCAGGCTTAAAGGCGTTGACTACGCCCAGCGTCCATTAGCTGACACCCAACTCTCGCATGCGGCTCCTCTAAACTAGGTCCTTCCTAGCGGCCGCACCCCGGTAACCGCCTCCACCGGCGGCTAAACCAGGTGAGAGTACCCGCGTCTGTTCTCCAACCCGGTAACTCTGCTGCCCTCCCCTCCTCCTTCACCCCCCGCATCCCCCTTCCCCATTCTACTCCCCTTCCTCCCTCTATACTCTCTCATCTCTTTAACCACTACTCCACTCTTTCCTCCCACGGTCACAAAGTCCTACAGCGAGGGTGACATGCAGTCACGTAGGCGACCCAGGCTAACTTGGGTCGCTACCTCACTAAAACAGTACTTGACCCGCAGTGGAGTTCGGCAGCCATCTAGAACGACCATGCGACCCTATTTAGGGACAGCATTGCTTACCCCCTCACGTGGAAGGGGGTTATAAAAGATGCCCTAAAGAAATGCCGGATTTACGACATCTGCGCTCAGATAGTGACTCTCAGACTGTAGGACCTGCGGTCGAGACCAACGAACAAAAAACAACAATCTCTCTCTTCCCCCTCGTCCTCCCCTCCGCCCCATTCCACAGGCAATTAGAGTAAGTCTGCGCACACTTTCAGCATGGAATAGTCTTTCCCTTTTAGATAATCCCAGGGGCGATCGACCGGAACGGAGGACGGCGCTAGTGGCTCAGGAACTGGCGCGGTACAAAGTGGACATCACAACACTCAGCGAGATCAGGTTCTCTGAAAAAAGCCAGCTGGAAGAGGTGAGTGTTGGCTACACCTTCTTCTGGAGTGGCCGTCCCAAGACAGAGCTACAAGGCGCGGGATACACATCGCCTACAAAACTGACGGGAATCTTCTCAACAGCAGGCGTATGCAGGTCTCCACGGGACTGTCTACGACTATCGTCCATGACCTCCTCTTCGCGAACTCATTCAAGGCCTCGACAGAAACAAACATGCACCAGAGTCTGAATCTCTTCGTCGCCGGCTGCGCCAACTTCGCGGTAAAAACCAACACTGATAGAACGGGCGCCAACGGCCCAACGATGTGCAGTGTTCCTCGAATACGCGCCAACGGCGCCGAACTGAATACCGTGGACAACTTCGCCTACTTAAACAGCACATTCGCATTCTTCATCAAAATCTGCGACGAGGTGGCTCACTTGAACACCACACTGAAGATGCACAAAGTTGTCACCTTGATGACATTACTGTAAGGCCCGGAG
Source organism: Spirometra erinaceieuropaei (assembly GCA_902702965.1). Classification (NCBI taxonomy): domain Eukaryota; kingdom Metazoa; phylum Platyhelminthes; class Cestoda; order Diphyllobothriidea; family Diphyllobothriidae; genus Spirometra; species Spirometra erinaceieuropaei. The sequence continues at coordinate 195,866 of CACRXP010000327.1, read as the reverse complement.
ACCTTGACAGTCTGGGAGACGGACGCCAAAATTCGATCATCTCCGCCCCAGTTGTCACCACCAGACATTAAATCTGAAGTGGCAAGACAGTATCTCTGACTCCGAAGTTCTGGAATGGACAAGAATCCCCAGCATCCACGCCATGCTGGAGCAACTGCAACTACGATGGAGCGGTCACCTTGTGCGGATGGACAGTGAGCAATTGCCCGAACGACTCTTCTACAGAGAAGTCACTACGGGCGCTTGTTGACAAGGAGGTTCGAACAACCTGTTCAACGACACGTTGGAGACTTACTTGGAGCGACCACAAATCAAACCGAAGTCTTGAGAAGACCTTTCACAGAACTGCCCTGCCTGATGAAAAGCAGTGAAGACGAGAGCGGACATCTGTAAAACCAGCCGGACCGCGCTTTTAAAGTAAATAGCGCGGCTTACAAATCTTAGGCGTCCCTGGTTCGCAACATAGTCACTCAACCCCACCCAACATGCTCGCGCTGTCAATGAACATTCCCTGCGTGGATCGGCCTCGTCGGACATCTCCCAGCCCAATGCACCAACAGACCGACAATCTCAACTGCTGTCTCCCCAATTACACTTGCTCCAACCCCTATGGCGTCTACGATGGGGACCATCTGTAATGAGGTACCGGACTAATTTACCTTTGAAAATTTAGTTCCGTTTTCTTTGCCCGGATTGCTTGCTTGAATGTGACGAAAAACAACACACTTGTACAGTCCGCCTTGCTGGCCTGCTTTGCTGTCACGCTCTGTTCAGAATAGATTATCCACTGCTCAGTTTTACTTGCCGCCTTTAAGGCTAGGGGCTCGTGAGATATAACTCGTTACTTCGTGAGAACATTACCATTTACGTCAGATCCTCAACAGTAATAATAACAGTCCGGTGCCCATCACACACTGATCTCGCCATCCCTACCCTCATCGCTCCCAACTCCAGAGATGCCTACTCGGCTCTGAGCTATCCTCACTGCGATCACACATTCATCTCACACATCAGCCCGGCCGGTTAATCGTCAATCCATCGCACTGTGACCAGTGCACTAGTATCAGAAGGTTTCACATGCGCTCCCCGCATCCGCCTTCGCCGTCCACACTGTCCACGCACGTTCATTGCTCGCAGGAACATATTCGGTTGCATGCGCATCCACAACAGCGGAATCCACCGCAAGCTGCCTTCACTATGAACCAATTTACGCCCACGTCACCGTCCCTACAACACGATAGAAGTCGTCGGAATCGGCGGTCGAACTGCATCGCGTGTCTGTATGTCTCGTCCAACTCTCAGCAACGGTGGGTTGACCGGCTCGGAAAACTGATTGGTACACAGGATAGCGCAGAGTGCGTTAGGCTGACTCTTAGCGCCTAATTCCTCACTTGACGCGCTTAAGACTATCACTGTGCACTAAAAGCCATGGCATCGAAGGTTGTCAACTGACGCTTCATCTCAGACCACACAGTCAGCCCGATTGTGTGTTTGTGAGTTGAGTGGCCGACTAGTGGGCTGACAGCCAGGCCGCGATGAGTTCTTACTTGCAGTCTTCGACAAACGTGAGATCGGGGTCGCGTTTGTGTGAAGGGGGCGTGCATGTTTCATGCAGAATGACTCTCAAGCTCTGTCAGCCACTGAGACCACTTTCCGAATCAGACAAATGAAGGGCTCGGAGAGTGAACTGGTGCCTAGGAGTGGAATGAGAGCGTGAAGTGGACGGTCTCAGCGCCAGTTTCTCGCCACAATATGACGGGCTTTAATATACATCACGGTGCGCCAGAAGCGGTGGCTTGGAATGTTGCCAACTGACGGGAATACTCAGACCTTGCAGTCAGCCCAGTGTGTTTGTACGGAGCGGCGAACTGGTGGACTGAGAGTCGGGCTGCAGTGGCTCCTTCCTGATGCAGCCTCTACAGTACTGCCACTAAGTGGGATTCGTGTTCCCCCCATCCCCTTTTTACTTAATGTAAAATCCTGGTCAACGTAGGTTGTGGACCACGGGGTGTGGTGGTACGTCTGGGTGCAGGCTTTCGCCGCGCCAGTTACCTGCGCCCTTTCTCGCATTTGGTCTTCTTGTCTCTGTCTTAACTTCAGGTCCAGGTGGGGGAGAAGGGGATAGTGCGGGAGAAGCAGGGCAAGTCTACTACCATTATAAACGAACGCACACGCAAGTTACCATCCCTACGCCCCCCCCCCCCTACTGTGGAGCACACGTCGGACATCGTCAGCCACCACGGTCAGACCGCCGTGCGCGTTTTTGTAAGAGAGGCTGTGTTAGAGAGCGAGGGAGAGAAAAAAGGCAGTTAATCAGAGCGTAAACAAATTCAACACCGGCCGGAGACCCATTGAGGATCTGAGTAAAATACGACACCTTCATTACCAATATTCATTTTTCTCTAACTACGTGTGGACAACACCGATAGGCGGTAAGGCCTTCCAGCAAAAGCGTTTGTTGTGAACGCGCCAGTCCACGGCAAATGCCAGACATGCTTTGTCCTCCGATTTCGTTAGACAGAGCGCGTACATCGCATGCCACACGATTGTTAACCCTAGTCGGAATTCACGGCGCAGGCTGCTTGGCCTGACCAACGCCTTTTGGTCCCTACACTGGTCACGCAACTGACCGACTCGACGGAAGACAACAGCTGTCTTAACAACTCCCCCCCTTCCCCCTCAAACGGCTGTGCAGGCTCGCAATAAATTCGTCCTACTGATCCGTCTATTCAAGATTTAATTCAGAAAGTTCACCATTGGCTATCGATTCCGATGGATATGTCTGAACTTGCGTCACTTGCATCTACTGCTGCAGCACCCCAGCATCGGGAGGGATCACAAGAACATACCGAAGGGGGATTAGCTGTCTGATCAACAACTGCTCGTGGCTAGAAAGCATCTGCGCATTCAGTCGAGACAGTATGCAATCACTGATGAAGTTGCAGTACAAAGTTGTTGGAGAAAACAGGACTAAGGCAAGGGTTGGTTTGAAAACGGGTCAATAAAGTGGAGCAGAAGCGCGTCCGAGAAGACGCTTAGAACGGGCTGAAGCGGGCTACGAAATGCAATTCATGCCATTGTTTTGGAAATAATCGGACCCGCGCGTGGGCAATACTAGCATCCGTTTGCCGAAACCGACGAGCAGATAATGCCCACTTACTTACTAAAAGAGGAAGATCCAGGGGAGCACAGGCGCATCAGTCAGGCCATGCGACTTGAGTCAACAGAGCTCGACTCACAAAAGTGCGTAAACCGAAACGAAAGCGGATGGAGGTTTTCACCTATGGACGAATCACCGGACTACGAAAGATGAGATCAAAGAAATTTCAGTAAGAAACCTCACCACAACAGTGTCTTTTGCTCCCAACTCGTTTGTTCCTAGTTGCCTTACAAAGTCCCACCGGGAATTTATTTCCTGGGAAGACTAAATCCCGTTGTGCGTACCCTAGGGCAAGCGCACCATTGACTTGACATCAGGGCAAACACAGCTAGTAGTGCCTCAAATTCTTGCTGTAGTCTTCCTGGGGATGTCCATTCAGATAGTCGTGGCCTGGGGCACGACTTAGGAGCAAAACGAGCTATACACCGCGGCGTCCC
>CACRXP010000327.1:164212-192228 GCA_902702965.1 Spirometra erinaceieuropaei | reverse complement strand
TGGGATCGCTGTTGACAGCATCTAGGTCTGCGCCGGACTGGGCGTCGTCGGGAGTGTTGTCGCCACCGGTGCGAGTGGAGGGACGGGAGACGCCGGTCGAACCCATGCGGCCGGTGCGGAAGTTGCTGGGTGCGGAGAAAATGAAATTAAAGAAGTGATAGGACGGCAGTCTGCCACTGATGCATACATAACACGCCGAAGACACTGACCATCATTGGGACATATTGGTATGTCGGCACATGCAAGGAATCGGGCGAGCAATGGGAGGAAGAGAAACATAAGTGGCCTCCTTGGAAGTGGTAGGAAGCGAATATAACAGAGAGAAAGCGCATGCAAAGCAAGCGGACACGGGCAGGTAACCAAAAGCAGACAACGCATGCACAGAACCGAGGAATGGGGGGAGGCGATATGCGCAGTAACGGGTAGCTAGTCCTTCTCTCCTCTTCTTACGAAAATCATGTCGAAAATAACGCCCGTAACGCTGCTAAAGGCAGCACACAGTTCACAAGAAGTTATGGGCCTGCTTAGGATACCGAGAGGACGATCAAAACTCATTCAGAACTGTCCGTTAATCCATACATCGGACAAAGCACATGAAAACACCAGACACGCAAGTGTGCAACTACTAGAGACAGAGAACCAGGACGCGTGGAAATGCAGCACTAAGAACGGAAGTCACATGCAGAAAAAAACCCCACGGTATGCAAATTTAAAAAAAGCGAAAATGAACGATTCAAACAGATGGCACACGATATCTAACAGCCAGGATTGATGTCCTCTAAAGGGAACCATGAAAAGAAGCAATTCTACAAACATCAAATTTACTACCACCTACAATAATTTAAAACAACTTCAGAAACGGTAGTACGAATTCCCTCTCAGTTAGATGAACACGTTTATTGAAAACACGAGATCCAAATTATTTATTTTACAACCAGGAAGCAAATGCTGTTTAGAGCTAGGATAGGCTGGTACGTAGCTAAAGTCTAGCCACTATAATAGTAACTTGTACAAAAATCTGAAAGTCCAGACATAAGAAACGGCTTTGTAGATACACATCAGACAAAATACTGACAGGATACTCCGCTGATGGTCATGTGATGTAAAGCGCGCCATAACGGCAGACACCTGACCCAGGCAGCTAATGGCGCACTCGACTACTGCACCCAACTCCCCGTGAAATGCCTTTATTTCGGCTGTGGCGAACACCAAGGTACTCCGCAGCTACTTAATCTGCTGATATCAGTACGCGCAATCTACTTAATGTAGGATTTTGGCCTAGCTTTCAGTGAAACGGTCGAAGTGGTCATTGTGAGCCGCCATAAGACGTGCAATGGCGATTGTACTCGTTTTTTGTACAAGGTGGGTCAATCTCACTGTAAGAATATTTTCATCTCGAAAAATGTACGTCTCGGAAATCTAGGTATGTGGTATACGAACGATGATCATATCTAAAATCGCATTCGCTACGTACGCGTCTAAACACCGTGCTGGTTCGGTTCCGTGATAGATTTTAACGTCATGGGTGATGCTTGAATGAGAATCGCGGCTGACCTATGTGAGGGCTCGATAGGCGGTAATGTAACATGTAGACCTCCAAGAAAGTCACGGCAACGCTACGGACTTCCCCATGATCGTCTGAAAGGTGGTACTGGGGAAGAAGCAGTCAATGCCGACTTCGGTTGCAACATGCCGCCAAATTTGCGGCGGTGGAACAAAATGCAAGCATTCAGGCAAATGGACAGGAGTGGTTTGACTAAGCTGCAAAGAATCGGACAAGAGAAGAGCGGGCCTGCGACCCAGAGATAAGAAGTAGCCAACAAAATAGACTGTTCCAGCTTGGCCCTGGCGAAGCCAGATCTTACGTGCCCGAGAAAGGTTGCCCTGATCTAAGTGGACGGCAGCAACTACTGGCGAATGTCGAGATCAGGTTTATGAAAGTATCGAAGTGCTAGTTAAGTCAATGGCTTGGTTTAGTTGGTGGATACGGCTATTGTGACAGAGTCTCTGTTGTTTCCTAGGTCTCACACAACGAAATGGTCTGTTCGTCAGCGGACATCTGCTCAACTTACGATGGATCTATCTGCTCAGAAGACGATGATAGGACTAAATCCAACATCAGGAACAATCAAGCGGGTGCGGTTTTCGTTTAATTCCACCTAAACCAGGGCCGGTAAACACGAGGCCTCTGTGCAACACGAAACGCGAGGTAGAAGGCGTTTGATAGACTGTACTTATACCACAACCCCTGAGATCGACTCTCGTGCCGCCATGAGCAAACCACTCCCTCGGTGATTCAGATCGATCGGCTATGAGCAATGTTGACACGACGGAGGGATTAGCCGGAAACTAAACTAACACGAAACTGACTTCGGCTGTGTATGTTTATGCGGCAGAACTGACGTAAAGCAAAAGGTATGCCCCAGGAGTTCTCATCTTTATGACTGACGTTTGAACTGTGCAGGAGTCTGTCAGAGGAAGAGTGCTTGGAAAGGAGTATGAGCCGGATCTAACGCACCGAACATCAGCAAACACTGTGCAGTAAGGGGATGGCAAGGAAACGTGGCAGGACCGCCTTTTCGTCCTAAACCACAATGAATATACCAATGTGCGTTGGAAAGCAGTACACAGTTCTGGATATAAAAGAAGACAGATTATGTTGGTTGAACAAGTGTGGGTCAGGATAATCTTCCGCCTCAGAACCCCGCTGTTCCCGATAAATAGCACGCGCGCCTTAATGCCGAAAGGGTAGAATCGAGGGGAAATCGGATGGAAACCGCAACAGCAATAAGAAGTGAATTGGGGCAGGGCGGAGCGATGGAAAACACCAGACACGAAAAACAGCCAGCCGACCAACGATGCCAAACAAACGGCAAAAAATTGAAAGAAACAACGTAAAAAATGCCAGGGCAGTTACTAAATATCAAACGGCGACATTTCTTGATCCGAGTCTCCGGTGTAGTTATCAAGAGGTCTATAGGAAAGACTGTAGAAGGGAGGGGATGACGTAAACGGCACATAGGCATGTGGAGGATATAATTTGTATAAGAGTGCGTGTGTTAGGAAAACCATAAGGATCACAGCATCAATAATAAACAATAAACAGCGAAGAATGCGGGGAAAGGAAAGAAGAAACGGGAAAAAAGGCACCCAAGGCTAGGGCGTAGGCCTACTGTTAAGAACAAAAAACAGGAGGAGTTATGTCCATAGCTGCGGTTATAACTGGATGCACTAATGGATGTCCGAGGGCAGAGAAAAAGGTGAGTTAGGATGAGGAAGCACGCGATTGATTACCATTTTAAGCATCACCTAGAACAATGCAAAATAACAACCTAAGCTAGAAAACATGACAAAAACCAGCCTAAATAAACATGACAGCTTGAGAAAGGTTTGTATGGGCTTGCTATATGCGGGCCTACACTATGTGCGTGCACCAACCCGACGTTGAAGGGGGGGGGGAAGAACCTACAAATTACCCCTCCATGGCAGTGCTGACCCACGGAACCACGACTGCTGGCAGTAAACCTTTGTGCAAAGCTCCGGCACGGACGGGAAATCCAAACTATGTGAATAACCGGCTTTGTTATGGCCGAATAGCGAACGAAAACTACCTCGTAACTCTCCCACAGGTTCGAAATTTTAGAATGCGTATGAAGGAGAGAGTTACGCGCGGCATCTCGAAAACTGGAGGAGCGAAGTGGAGAGAGAGAGATAAAAGGAGGAGGAGTAGGAGGATCTCTTAAGTTCTAAGTGTCAGGGAGCAGACTACGACCTACACGAGACTTTTTGCTTGAGAGTGCACGTGCAGCCGAGATACATGTTTTACCAGAGGCTGACTACCGAAGCAAATACATGCACAGACATGTGTGGTACCATTCGAAAGCAAGCATGCAGCACCTGGGTCAAGATACTAGACTTACAGGCTTGCATTCACAAGATTCGCGTTCTCGTGCAAATGAAGCAGTACATAGGTAACTCAAATGACATTAAAAAGGGAATAACGGTGGGTGGGCAATTAGAATGTGCCCATGGAGCACACTGTTGCACTAGCCTCACGAAAAGCGCAAAAACGTGAGGAAAAGTCTGTAGGGAACTTATGCGTAGGGTAGAGAACGGCGGACCATCACGCACAGACTCACCGATTGATCTTGCTCCGGAGGGTAAGCAATTCCCGCTCGGAAGTCTCTTTCTGCTCAGTTATCTCCTCGAGATCGCGTTGGAGACGCCGACGTTGCGACTTAAGTTGGTTAATTTCATCCTCCATCGACTCCATCGTTCCCTTGAAACGCTTCGCGGCACTCTGAGCCTTCTCCATCTGCTCCTTCATTTGGGTTGAGGAGAGCTTCTCTTCGTCCAGCTGCAATGAGTGGAGGACCAATTGAGCGTGTTCTCAAAAAATGCATAGCGACATAGTATCAAAAATTGCAGTTAACCCTTTGCACATGTCACCACTAGTCGCCTCGATGGAGTAAACACGGTAACTGGCACGACCTGCGTTGACTGGAGAACGTTTAGAGAAAATGTTCTCTCTACCATCTAGACTAAAAAAAGCAGATGATCGGCCGTCCCTCCTAAAAGGGCGGCACTGCTGTTACGCAGGGTCAAGACGGGGGTCATAGTGGCACATGCTATACGTTATTTGAGCTACGCTGAATGTCTGGGGCCCAAAACACTGTCGAAAATTCGCGCGGAATGCGAGTGAGGGTGATAATGAGGCGCCCCTTCCCATGACAATTCAGCGCACTCCTTGCTACCGTAGAAGTGAAATGCTTGAATATATCACAATACCTAGAAGATAGGCTTGGAAATTGCTAATTGACCGAATTAGTCGGTCCTTCTTTGGCAAGGTCAGACTGTAATGACTTCTTCACGATTTTAGCGCTGCGACACACCTCACTTCTGTGAGAGCCGAGCACATGCACGAGAAGCGTTAGACGACAACTTCGAGTCACGTTGTCTACCGCGTCCAACGTCATTCACAGTCAAATTAACTCAGAATGGTTAGTGGTACACGAAGGGAAAAAGAAGTCGATCCGGCGCAAAACATTATCGCCATAAACAATCCAACATGCTTTGGAACTATGAAGACGCGCCAACATGGAGGGTTAACGTGGAGCTGAAGGTTGCCAACTGACGGAATAACTTGACCCTACTCAGGGTTGAGGGACGGGCTACAAAGGTAGCCTCCTATGGTAGAGGGGCGCGCACTGATTACGTTACGGAAATTTCTCGTCTCATTGTGCCTTGGGGCACTCTCTCGAGCCCCGCCAGTAGCTGCACAGCGGCGTGTAGTATAGGTAGAGTGGCATTACCGACAGAAACAGGGGAGACCGGAATGGCCACTGTTGGCTTGTTAGCCGTCATCAGTCGGCCAGATCCAATTTCGAGGTGCGCATCCGACAACAGGACAAGGAGCCTGCGGCTCAACGGTTTGGGTGTTGGACTTCTAACCAACAGGTCGCGAGTTCGGGGTTGGGTATGGGTGGCTGATGACGGCTAACACGTCAGAAATGGCCATTCTACTATCCCTCGTCTTTGTTAGCAATGCTATTCGACCCCCTTCCTACTATGGCCTTTACGGCCTCACATACGTGACCCTCTGATTTTTCGAAGTCGGAGATGGGGACTAGTACCTGCGTGGCATAGGTAGACAAGTTGTCTAACTTTGTCAACTAACACATCTTTACCCATCTCCGGTTGTCTGGATTATGGATTGCGGTCGGGATATTCTGAGTGCGAGAAGAACCCTTAAAAAGGATGCATCGCAGTTCTGCTGTGCAACAAAGAGATTAACGCGCAAGCCACCACTGCGCCTGCCGCACCATATCGTAGTTCCAAACTACACAATAAAACGAGTGAAGAGATGGGCGGCAGTCACAGTCGGGCCAAAGTCTCCAAAAGTAAGAAATTCGCGGGTTGCCAGGAGATACTGCAAGTGCGCGCTAACACTTGACAAAGGCTTGATACGACAGTTCGGCCGTTGAGTCCGACGATGTTCAGCGTTTGTTACACATCAAGGTGCGGCAGCACGGTAACTTGCGCGTGAATTAGTGGTAATAGACTTGCACAGCGTCCACAGCACTGTCTCTTACCCCTACGACGTCGCCACCGTCCGCTGACAGCCTGGCAAGCTGTTGCGCTAGACTGAACGGCGTTAGAAGCTTAGTGTTAAAAAGTTTGCAGCTCGGATGGCAGCAAAATAACTCTGAAGAGGCAATATTATATGTTCCCTGGTTTTGTGATTATAAAATGCTCGAAAAGGTTCATCGCAAACACCCACCCTGGCTAGAATAGCGGATCGTCAGTGCTATCCACTCAAGACAAAAGGACTGTGAGCGCCGCTGAAATGCTATAGTATTTACAACCTAGACGGAGTGTTGATCAGAAAGGGATTTGACGAGTGAGCCATGTGTGGGCATCGAGACCATCGTTAGCTGAAAAACAGCGACAACACTGCTTCTATGTCAAGCCGTGGTTGCAAACAAGTTGGATCAAGTAGGCCTGACGAGTATTCGGTGTTTAAATAATGCTGCCATTTTCGTATTAAATTCGTGCGCTTTGCTACGTACTTGCATGAGACGGTCCACTTCTTAGGGGATGTGAGTGCAAAAATAATGGCGTGGACCGAACCAAACGAATTAAAGTGCAACGTTTTTCCAAAATGGCCAGGGGATCAACAGGATCAACATTTGCCAGGCCACCCAAACAATGCATCACCTGCGCGAAAAATCTCGAAATCGTCTGCGGGCGCATAGTACACTGGGGGTAATAGGGATAGTCAAAGTGGGCCAATAAAGTAGGTAGCGCATAGGCTTCGGCACTACCAGGACAACTCAATGAGAGGGCAGAAAACCTAGACTCACGGCAGACATGTCGGATTCGTGACTAAGAGCGTGCCGTTATTGTGGGCCAATCAGTGAAGACAGTGAGTCAGGCCTGATGCAGCAGCAGCAGCAGCAGAGATAATAGTGAGTCACAAAGGCTAGGCTGGTTTGAAGGTGGCTTGCTGCCTAGCCGCTTGCTGGGTCGGATGAAATGCCGAAACCACAAGGGACGTTACTGCGCCCGTCGAAATCTGGCATTTTGGGGCCTTACTTGCGGATGCACATATGGCCTATTTTTCCCCACTTTCATGCAAGTGTGCAGAAGCGGCAATATAGATGAAAATTACGTCGGCCATGCGGGCACAAATCAGTAATCGAGCGCGCACAATGCGGCCGCACAATAGCCAAATGCCTACGGCTTTTCACTGACGATGAGCGGTCACTGACAAGTATCTGGGCGCAGGTGTCTGACCGAACTGTGCCTCGCGCTGCCAAGTCGAGAAATCAAAAACGCCTTGCGAAACTCGGGGCGAAATTAAATAGTCCCAAAGGAATTATTTTGGGTGGACCCGGCATAGTTTTTGAGTCAGACACAATAAAAGCTTGATAAAATTGGCTTTCAAACCCAGTGCATTGGTCAAGGACTAGGTCAAACTTCTAAAAGTATAGTTGGAAAGCATGTATCATACCATTTGCATGAGTTCTTTGAGTTTCTTCTCATTGCGACGGGCCTCGCGTGCTGCCTTCTGGTGTTCTCGACTCTCAGCCTCTAGCTGTTCTTCAGTAGCAGCCAGTCGACCCTCCAAGGCGGTGACTTGAAGTTTCAACCGCTTGCCACCCTCCTTCTCCAGTTCTGCCATCTTCTCACGCAAGTCTTTGATCTACACGGAAGAAGGTCATGGTTTATAGGTGAGGAAGATATACGCGGATGGTAGATCCGAATTTACAAGGAGACGAAAAACTCATGGTGAATTCACAGATGAGTTTCAGGATATTGGACCTATTAACTGTCATTTGTCAATAAAAAATTACTGCGCGTGATCTATGCTTTTAGGGACGGCAGGTCATAATCGGTGCGTGAGGGGAAGGCCGTCTAATTATGCCCACCAAAGGAGAGTGGAGAGTGAGTCTCCGGGGAAGACCAAACAACGTGTTATTACCGGGGATGAACAGATGTGTTCCCAGGCGTCTATGGCGCGTAAAAAGGTCGGCATGACTATTAGTACCGTTCATACGAGAATGTCGAACCTTGGGGAGCTCTAGTACGCAAATTGGCAGAGGGAGTTTGCCGATAGCCTTACTGGCATCCAGCTGGAGACAACGGCCGTCTTAACTTGGTCGCACAAAAAAGTATGGGCTCCGCGGAAAAACATTTGCCGGTGCCGTACTTCATTTATCACCCTCCTCGGTTTACAAAAGAAAAAAAAATCAAGTGGGCGGGCGAGGAAAATGGTTTTCAGATCAAGAGAGGCGACTGGAATGAAAATCGACAAAGATGGATGCATGCATATAACTCGCTGTGCGTGATTGTTAATTGTTTCAGCATGATACTGGATGCACTAGAAGAGAGATGCGCGCCAGGAACCAGTAAAAATCTCGGAATGTTCTGACAACACAAGCCATTACTATTTCGCGACGACAGTGAGATTGAACATGGGTGGGCAATACGACCAGAAGTACACTGCCTAGATACCAAACGCTAGCAGCATGAATCAGGTACGCATGTGAAGACGACCACATGAGCTAGCGCAGGCATTTTGACGCAGAAATGATGTCGATGAAGAGATGAACACCGTTTCCGTGTTTCTAACTGTACTAGTGGGCTGTACAGGGTGCCGCCGTTGACCCACGTTGCAGCTGTACGGTCACTCCAGCTTCGTCGATATCGTTCGATGGACGTTGCATGACTTTACATTGACTAGGATATCCTGCCGCAGATGCAGAGCGGTAACTGCCACTAATATAAAAGTAACAAGTAACCATGAAAGCCAATTAGAACAGGAACAGCCACGGTCGTACTTGTAATCAACACACTGATGACTACCACAAAACACGTCGGTAAATATGGTATTTCTGCTTAGCCGCGTCCCCTTTGACCCGAAAAAGTCCAATGGAGAGGTCTACATGAAATTCCGTAGGTGACCCAGACCAACTGAGGTCGTCTCCTATTAAACAAAAGTCGTCACCCATAGTGGAATTCAGCTGTCTGGGATGAATAAGCAGTCCCATGCAGTGCTCACCCCCTACAAAGTAGTCCTAATAGATGCCGTTTGAAAGCCGACAAAGGCCTGTGGACGGATTACATACGGTCAAAACGATGACCACGTCTGTCTCCATCCCCGTGCGAACCCGCAGGCTGCCATATTGACACTGCTCAGTCTGGCGGCCTGGAATATTCAACCGTTTTCGGACAATCCAATTGAAAACTGACCAGGAATGACAGCTCTGGTAGTCCGGTAAACCGGCCAGCTCAAAAATAGGCATCAAGGCTCTCAGTGGGACGCGCATCTCCGAACACGGACAACTGGAGTAAGTAGGCAGAACATACCCCTTTTTCTACATCATGCGTCCGAAGGCAGACGACGTGACGATAGAGACGTCCTTGCCATCAGCAACGACATCGTGAGACGGCTGTTCTGCCTGGCGCATGACATCGGTGATCGCCTCATGACCATGAGGTCACCATTCCACAGAAACAAATTCATCAACGTCGACAGTGCCTACGTCCCTCCCCCCCGCCCCACCGCAATGACCAGCTCCGATGACACGAAGGATAAATTCCGTGATGACCTGCAGGTCCTTCCAGTTGGCAAACTTATGGTCCTTGACGACTTCAATTCCAGCGTCCGCACGGACCACGCTGCCTAGGATGGAGTACTTAGTCGCCACGGGATCGGTAACAGCAAAATGAATTGTCTACACCTCCTGCAGGCCTGCTCAGAACGTACTCCTTGTCGCACAAACATCGTCTTCCGTCTTCTGATCCGGGAGAAGACGACATGGATGCACCCCTGCTCGCCCAACTGGCAGATGCAGTCGGGCTGACTCGGTCCTTCCATGAAGCGACAGGCAGACTGCAATGGCTCCTTCTCAATGTGGTCTTGATGTAATTCTCGCCCGTGACACCCGGACTGAGGATAAGGCCGTGTGTGGCAGGAGTTTAACTTTGTCAGTCACTGCTTAATACAGAGATGCTTTACTCGAGAAATCTAGTGGGCCAATGCGTCAAATAACTGCCTCCTTGAACCGGTCGAATTTAAGACATCGATTGTATGGAGCACGTTCGGATTGCCTGAGTCGACGTTTTAACAATTCTAACCCCAAGGCAACTTGGCGAGCACACGTCTGCTTTCGATAAATTCCCTTCAGGCGTGTACATTCATATGGCTATTGAAGTAATGAATTAAAAGATACGGGGAAGTAGATAATTGTGCTATAGCTCGAGTTTGAGGAGAGGAAGGGAGGGGGAGAGTGAAACACCACAATTCCAGTCAGCGCCAAAGAGAAGGCGGGTCCCGGCGAATGCCTCGCCAAATTGCCTTTTGAATTTTTTAATGGGAATTTTCGAAAATCTAAATTCTAACCAAATCGCACCCGCAATCTCTAAAGAGTATGGAAACAACTACCTTATACAACAGGTGGCAAGCGGATAGAAAGTACATAAAGGCAGATTTCTTTCGAGGTCGCTGAACGTGGAAAACCAGAGAGGGATGTATATTCTGGTGAACATCCAACCTTGTGCTTTTACGGCAACGTCATGCGATAGCGTAATGTATGATTTTCTATTCAATGAGTGCGCTTTAATGGACTAGGCTGGTTGCCTCCAACAAAAAGAAAAATATGCAAATAGGAATATGCGACTGCACATTTGGCCACCCTGAAACAAAACCTGTGACTCGTGTATCCGCATCTATTCGTAGAGGAAGGAAGTTCCAGTTGTCACCATCATTAGAACACAAAAAGGAGTGAGGAGAATTATGGTCGGTGCTACGAAATTCACGGCTGCCTCCTTCAGATACTGATAGTTGTCGTATATTCCGACAGACAAATTACAGTGTACCTGGTTCTGTATGGTAAAAACCTGCCAGACTTAGAAAGTCTATTGTGGACGAATAGGTAAAAAAGTCCGAAAAAAAAGAGCTTAAACCAGTCAGAGAGCAGGGACGTGTTTATCCTTTCATCAGTCTATTAACTCCCACGATTGGAAAAGGAGCAGCCACATGCGGTACTGAACCCGTCAGGGACTAGCAGGTACTTAGGGCCGTAGGACAGGACCAAAAGGTAGCTGAAACCGTTACATACATGGCAATTTTTTCATCACTTACAGTCTTCTCCAGAGAGGCATTTGCTGCTTCCAGGCGTTGGGTGTTGGAGCGCTCGAGACCTAAGTCAATTTGAGCCTGTTCCATGAGAGACAGCGTGCGCTTGTAGCGGTCCTCTGCCTCCTCACGGGCCGTCTGTGCCTCCTCAAGTTCCTCTTCGCGATGCATCAAAGTAGCCTCAAGCTTCTTCTTATCCTCCATGAGCATGTTCCTTTGGATGACAAAAGTGAACAGTGAAATAGTGGTTGAAAGATGCATTGGCGTGGCAGAGATAAAATAAACCAGTCGGTTAATCAAACAGGGACACTAACACAGAACTATTCTCGAGCCTTATCCCTGATCACGATAAGGTAACTTTTGTAGTTTGAGAAAGGATAGGATGTAAGATACCCTGGAATCAAGTTGTTTCCGGACAGAGTGAGAAACGACATTGTGACCTGACTTATTTCAGACGGCACAGTTTGCGTTGGACTTCGGAAATGTGTACATCAGACCCGACACAATACCTTAACCGCTAACAAGATTATTGTGAACCGAAAATACATCCAGTCAGTCCTCTGTATTTGTGAATGGTGGGGATGTGGACAAAAAATGAAGGCGTTTAACCAGCGTTGGTTGAAAACGTTTTTAATAACAATCCGTACTCGCTGAAATATCCCTGAGATATCACAGATCATCTAATAAAGGTGATTTAAAGGACTCGAGTTGTCTTTTAGAAGTTTGTTGTATAAATACGCTGCCGTTGCCCCGAATGTCATACCGCTGCCAAAGGAAATTCGGCGCAACATAATTTGCCGGGACGTGGACGTCGTTCTTGGACATCCGGCTTTCGTTCATAGCGGGAAAGGGGGTAGCACAAGCTGCGCGTAGAAAGGTTCTATCGGAAAACTACTAGGGTCGGCCGCCTACGTTGGGCACGATCACAGGCGCATCCAGTAGAAGTCCCTGTTGCGCGAGTGCTATTTATTACGAATGGCCTCTGAGAAAGGCAACTTATGTAATTTTTAGAGCGGAGGACAATTGTTGAGTAAAAATCTCGAGAAAAGTAATCGTTAAAACGTGAATCATAAGGTGAGTTTAATTGAACATAGAGCAGTTCAGAATTGGCGGAGTGAGTTGATACAGAGAAGGCGTGTGCGGACATTCAATATAACTTTGAAACTAAGGTTTTATTTCTTCTTGTAAAGGTTTAATCTACCAACTTCAAAGTCAGACTCCGACGCCTTAAGTCACTCAGCCAACGGGAGGACGAGTGGTGGCATGCAACGTGACCAAATCTCGAATTCAGGACTGCATTGCTGAAAAATTACATTTCGGCCGGTTCATGCGGGTACTGGAGGTTATAAGGCGTACCGAATGAAGAGAAAATATGTGCTACAGTATCTCAGCATTGACAAAACATAGCATTATCTTACCCTCCCCCACGTTACGGATTAACGTAGGGGCTGTGCCCGCATAACTTTTGGGCATACATGCACGCAACGATAGCTATCGTCACTTACTTGAGTCAATTTCACCGAATAAAGCAGGAAGAGCCATCAAAACTTACAACACCCTCTCAAGGACTTGGCCTAAATAAGCTCATTTCATTGACAACTAAACGAAAGTCCGGACATGTGTTTCATGGACTTAAAGATGGTGGCAACGAGGCGTACTTGGAGCTCTGTGAGGCATTAGCTTCCTCCAACGCCTCATCGCGTTCAGACTTAGCGGTACGACACGTCCTCTCAGAGGCGGCAAGATCCTCGACGGCCTGAGCGCGTTCCGACTCTGTTGCCCGAAGACGCTTCTCCAAATCGCGCGCGGCCGTCAAAGCGTCATCGCGGGCTTTCATTGAGGCATCTAATTCCCGTTTCAAATCCATGCTAAGCAGTTGGAGGCGTTTGAGTTGCTTGCTAAACTCATCACGCTGACGGTCCGCAACTTCGGCGCGCTGTCTGAGCTCTGACAGTTCAGCGTCCTGTTTCTTGCGCTGTTGCGAGAGGTTGAGGCGTTGCTTCTTCTCATCCTCCAGTTCCTCTTTGAGCTCTCGGTTGAGCTTCTGCAACTGCCGCCTCTGCTCCTCAAAGCCTTCGTCTTTGGTTGCCAGTTCACGCTCCAGTTGGGCTTTTAGAGCGTTTATTTGAAGCTAGAATGTATAGAAATAATGCGGCTTTAGACTGCTTTGGGTAACCGGTTTTGCTGCGCTTCTGTTTTGCAGCGTATCTGCGAAACAGGAGAGGAGGAAACAAATTTCAGAAGGCAGGGTATGCATGCGGAAGTCTCAGGACTAATGCATCAGTCATCACTACGCGGTGGTAGACATGCGCAGATCATGTTAAGAAACGCCGGATCTTTTGAAGATCTGTGAGCAAAATAAGTACTGTGGAAACTAACTTATTGAACTGCTGTTGTTTCGGAGAGTTTGGCCGAACTTTCGGATTTTATGGAGCGACCACCCTCGGCCGAGGAAGTCTGAAGACTCATAGTTGGGGCGGAGTTTTTGGATGTCAAGCCAGTTAACAGGCACATAGACCTCCGTCAGTCTTACAAGGGTATTACGTCACTATCTCTGGAGTAGCCACGATGAGAAAGTCGCGGGAAACTTAGAAAGGCCAACCAGAGGAAGCCGGACAGTGAACTCAGGTGACGGAAAGGCAAACCAGCCGCCAGGCCGTACAGTCACTTGGGTCGCAATTATCCTCCATCAGGATGACGGGTGACACTGTAGGCAGGCCGTCGCTAGCGACCACCGACTTACCAGAACCTAAGATGTAAGCATAGAGAAGAAAAATCAATAAACACAAGGCTACGAACTCAACCCGCCATTTTTATTCCTGGCCTAGCTTTGTGCACTGAAGACCTTGATAGTGAATAGCCGATTAGGTGTTCAAAAACATCGGCAAGCTAATAAATTCGTCCCAGTCACTCTATTCAGTCTCAGATGACCACTCTGCAACCTCAACTTTTGCTAATCTGAGTTATTTAGAAAACAAGAAATTTGGACGCGAATTTTTGAAATGCTGTAACAGCCCGTTGTCCGACCACATAGCTGAGGATGGGGACTGTTCGCGCGCTGGAAGATGAAGGACGAAGAAGTCATGATAAGTGAGGAGATTGGCATTCAGCTCCAAAATAACTCAATACACCTGGTGGATGAGCTAGTGATCCCAAAACCTGTTACGACGCAATCTTCCGATTTGGATGCTTGATTACATGCACTGAATTTTGTGTTCGGACGTTTTGTCTGCGCGCGCAAGGCAGCTAAATGTTCTGTTTAAAAAGGAATTAGTCCAACCAGCTTCAACGCAGTCCTGCTGTGCTGGTGAGGGTGGCATAAGCACTGTGCGTTTACTCCGTATTTCCTGACGTGTAATATAAAAAGTCAGCATTGCCTTCTACTGAAGTACTCTTCGACTAAAATCAACTAGGATCCCATAAACTGCAAGTTTTGGTCCTTTGTTGTTCCGTAGCTGTAACTAAGGGCGAGGACCACCGAGATAAGACTGGCCCAAACGTAACAGGTGGAAGCTGCGTAGTGAGATACAAAAATAATCAGAAACCTGGATCTCTGGGGCCCATAATTGCAAGTAACAACGTGCATTATAGAGAGTTAGGAAGGTTGAAAAGGACCAAAATCATACATGTAGGAGCTCTTCCCCATTTAATTACAGCGTTAAGAAGAGTCTGCTGAAGAGCGTAGAGGTGAAACAAAACCACTTTTAAAATAAATGAACCACCTAGGGGTTAGTTAGATAAACAAAGGGTATGGAGACAGATTAATGATCATATTTTGGAACAACATCAAAGTCACTGCATGGAGTACTTACATCGGCGCGCTGTTTCTCCATTGCTAACTGGGCCATTTCGTCCTCGAGTTCTTCAAACGACTGATGCAGCTCCTTGAGCTGTGTCTCCAACTTAAAGTTATTCTGTTCAAGTTCGATGCGACTCTTGCCAGCATCATCGGTATGAGAGACAAGATCTTCCAATTCTTTGGCAAGATTTGCCCGCTGACGTTCCGAATCTTCAAGACGTTCTTGCAACTCCTCCAGTTCGCGCTCCTTCGTGAGTAGGACCGTCTCCCGCTGGCGCATATCACGATCATTCTGATCCTTTTCAGTCTGCAAGCGGGTCGAGTTGGCCTGCGCCTCGGCAAGGCTAGCCTCCAGTTTTTTGAGCTTTCGTTCGTTGGTCACCTGGTCCGAGCGCTGAGCAGCCAACGCGTGGTTGGCATCTTCCAACTAAAGACGGTAGGAGGTCAGAGGCAGTAAAACTGTTTTTAAGCCCCACCTATGCAGTTAGTGGTACAGTGACGTTAAATTTAACATTTTTTTCGACGGACAAGTCTAGAGAAAGACAATTCAACGCAAACAAGCTTGGAAGCTTGTTTGCTTTTGAAACGTCAGGTTATTAAACCTATGGTTCCCGAGATCGCCTCTTCTTCTCATGTATATATGCATACAACCAATCCAGAGGTAAGGAAAAATCCAGGCAAAACATTACAGATGTAGGCTAACAAATACCGCCAGCTGCTCCCAACTTTAGTCCACTATGTCCTCCACCGGCACTTACGACCGGAGACGCAAGGATGTGCGCGTGAACTGGGCAGATTGTCAACAAAAGTGGTTCGATCGACCGTTCGGTAGAATTGTCCAATTGGGAGTTCATTAGTGTCTCCCAACACAGTCGGGGTTCATGGGTGGACGCACATCTATCTGCTCGGCTCTCCAGGGCAAGTTTGAAATTTAGTGGCAGAGACCACGAACAGTAGACCACCTGCCAGAAGCAGGCCGACAAAGATAGGGTATACTGAGACTACGGCTGTGTCGAGCTTGCCCAATGTCCTCTTCAGGTATTCATATCAAAACACTCGAAATAAGTTTACTGGTCTCTTCCTCTGTTCGACTACGTCAATAGCATACTATTTGTTATATGCACCTTACACCAAAAAGGTTCTCTAGAATTTATTCGCTGCTACTTTAAATAGCAATTTTGATAATTGGGATTTCGTGGCCTTTGACTGCCATTTAACAGCATAGTGTAATGCGCTTAGAAAATAAAAAACCTGATTTCTATGCGTAGCATACTTTCATTTGGATGCGCAACATATGTTCATCTTTGTATAATTTATGCAAAAGTGTCATTGCACCCAGTCCATCCTCTTAAAGAGAGACGCGATCGCATGTGCAAGGGATTAGATTGGATTTTTGTTACGGAGTATCCTTTGAATTCTACTATTGGGCTGAAGACCAAACTCCGTCCTCAAGTGAACACTGAAACGTCGCAAACCGCAAGTTAGTTTTAAGAAGCGGATGGGAGGAAACTTGGAATGCACGCAGACTTTTCCCTGACAGTAGGGTTAGGGAAGCTGGTCGGTGTTGAAGGGCCCGAATAACCGGACCATTGGGGATGAAATGGTAAGGATGGATTATGTTGAAGATAAACCGGAGGAAATAAAGTTATGCCGAAATGATAAGACAAGGATTTATCTGTAATGGCTGCCCAAAATTGAAACAAACGGGAGCGCTAGCGACAAACAAAGACAAGGCAATTAGTTTAGAATGGATTTTGCTACCTCTCCAGAAAAAAACACGGTATTCAAACTGTCCGTCAGAATAAAAAACCGTGCATACCACCAGGTAGGTGCTGAGGACGCACCGAACGACCGTGAGCGAAACAACACCTATAAATTCCAACTAAACTGTGGCGCCCGAGGTGAAAGAACCTGAGGGTACATTAAAGTTGTGGGTAGTTGGGGAAACATCTTGCAACTGGAGTGTGTCTGTAACGCAATTAAACTACTGCAACGATTTTACTTTCCCTACATTCTGATTCATTGGTGTCTACCATAATTCAAAAACACAAGCGGAAGAAGTTGGGAAACACAGTGCGACTGCCGCAGGTTTACACGTCCAGAGTTTAGGCAAAAGTATGGATTGTAGAGAACATTCGTCTAATTACTCTAACCATTGGCTCCTGCGGTTCAACGTTAGTAAATGTAGCATACTTCACATAGGCAACACAGCCAGATCCGCCGACACAAGAGACTACTTTCTGGGCGGTGCAGCCTTACAGGACTTCGAAGCCCAAAAGGACCTCGGTGTGCTGACGACTAACTCCCTAAAACAATTTGCTCATTGTTCAAGAGTGGCAAAAAGCGCCATGTCCGTACTGTACGCCATCATGCGTGCGTTTATGGATTTTGGCGAAAAAGCTTTCTCTAAGACTTTCGGAACATTCGTCCGGCCGCACTTGGAGTACGGCATACCAGCCTGGAGACCATGGGCGATTGAAGATCAAAACTGCCTCGAAAGAGTTCAAAGGAGAGCTACGAAGATGGTTAGGAGTCAAAGGTCCTTCCCCTATGCAACCCGCCTAGTAAATCTGGACTTCGCGGGAATCTCTTGCAAGCATTCCGCATAGTGAAGGGATTGGATTGCAGCCTGGCCTTCGAGGACTTTGTTGAATTTTCTACCACAACCAACCTCCGAGGTCACCTATGTAAACTGCGCACTCAGCAGGCAAGGCTGGATGTGCGAAAGTTCTCCTTCTCCGTTCGAGTGGTCAAACCATGGAATGGTCTTCCTGCAGATTTTGTAATGTCACCATCTATAAAAGGCTTAAAAAAAGAACCTCGGCCCATTCTTGTTCCGAAATGACCAAGAGCGATGAGAGATCGAGCTCATCTCCTGTGACTTACTCCCATTTTGTCCTACTATCATGGACTCGTTTGAACTACTTAAGCCTAGAAAATGTTTCTGTACACCACACGTTTTACGTTTCAAATACGGTACTCAAAGGCTTACGCCTATTTCGCTCAATAAACTGAACAGAACTGAACTAATAAGGCTAGTTAACGAGGAGACTCACGACTGTAGACTATTGGGGGCAGATTGAAAATGCATTTGTTAACTCGGCCAAAAGACTGATCTCCAGATGGAAACAATTTGAAAGGATTGTTGAGAGGAAACGCACCTCGCCCTGCAGTTTCTTCCTCGACTTCTCCAATTTCTCAACCTGTGCCTGCAGTTCCTCGTTACGATTGGACATCTCATCGCGGTCTCGCTGAAGACGCTTCCGGGTGTCTTCCAGTGCCTCCAGTTGCTTCGCATCCTCGGCAACTTTGGCCTTCACGTCATCCATCTGGCAAAGGGAATGGCGGCGGATAAGATTTTAAACATAAAAACAGCAAACGAGAGTCAAAAATTAGCTAAGCGGGGGTGGAAAAACTTGAATGCGCAAGTTGCCTGTTGTTGCAGCAGTTGGACATGCTTCTCCAGTGCCATTTTGCCCTGCTCCTCCTCCTCCAGGGAATCTTTGAGACCTTCACGTTCCGATTCCGCCTGACGCAGCCGTGTTTGGATGGCCAGCTTGGCACGTGTCTCATCCTCCAGGGATTGGCGTAACTCCTGCAGGGTTGTTGCGTTGGCCGCCTCGGAGCGTGCAAACTTGCTGAGCTTATTTTCGGACTCTTCGAGGGCGGCGGAGAGGGCCTCTGCCTCGGCAGTGGCCTTGGCCAGGCGCTCCTCTAAATCGGTCTTTTGCTGCTCCACCTCCTCCAGGTTCATCACCTTGGCGTTCAATTTCTGCTCCAGGGCTCGGCGGCGCTTTTCAGTTTCGGCTCTAAACACATGCACACAAGTGGTCACAAAAGGCGTCATGAATAAATTAGTGGAACAGTAGAATGAGAGGCGGTAGGAATGACATAGAAGGCTGTCTAGAGCTCAAATCCAGTCAGGCCTGTCGACCTCACGTCGTGGAGTCCTGCCTGCCCCACTCAGTGAAATGTTGGTGGGGTTAGGACTTGTGAGCCAACCGTGGATTAAACAGCAGTTGTAACCTGCTCGAGAAAACTGAAGAGTTTGTCTGATTACTCGTAGAATGATGGTGCCGACGGTATAGCAAACTTTGTTTGCAATTCGTCACATCGATAGAGGAGGCAGACTCAGCGCACGAGGAAACGCGGGTGTCCTCATACAGCGCTGCAAAGTAAACGTACACCTAAACCCTAAAGCTGCCAAAAGCAGGTGCAACTGGTAGGTAACGACCTTAATTTTCTCAGAATAACCAACCTGGAAAGAATAAGGGCAGCTTTTGGAGCCTCCTCTTTCTTCACAAAGACATGTGGTTAAATTGCGGCAGACAAAGCAGTCAAAAACCTAAAACAGCGACCGTCTGGTGGCCCAAGGACTTTCAGCACTAACACTTACGCGACGTGGGTGTCAATCGCTAAAAAAAGCATGGTCCCGATTTTCTCTAAAGATGTTTCTACGCACTTGAAAAGGCGGTGGAGATAAATGTCTTCGTAGGCTTTTTGATGTTTATGCAATTGCCAGTGTTGTTTAGGAAAGGATTTGTCAAAAACGCATCTCTGACATTAACTGTATGAAAGACTGCGTGTTAGTAAAGGTATCTGAATTGGGCGGGAAAAAAATCCAAAAGTGCCTATGAATTTCAACCGGGCACTTCGTGCTGCTCACCAAGGAGAGCCGCGGACAGTTTGACAGTCGTTGCCGACGATGACCATCGTGTGCTCCACAGTAGGATGACAACAGGGACAGTGACTTGTGTGTGCGTTAGTTGGTAGGGGTAGAAGACTTTCACTGCAGCTGCCACACCCTCTCCTCCCCCACCTGGGCTCGGTATCAAGACACAGTCAAGAAGACTGGAGGCGGGAGAGAGCGCGGGTGACTGACACGGCGAAAACCACACGGGGTACCACGACACCCCTAGTCCGCAGCGTACACCGACCAGGATTTTGCACCAAGAAAAAATTGGTGACGGTTCAGATACCAACTGGCACGGCATGGACCTGTACGTGGGGGTGCGGTGACACGTCCCAATGTTGGCATTTTTTATGGGCACGCATTCCCAATAACACCTCTCGGACACCGATCTAGTCCCTATGCTTATTCTGGTGCATCTACCGCGTGGCCTGTTTTAGGGGGCAAACATGGCTTTAAAATCGTGATATTCGCCGGTAAGAATAAACCTTGATTGCGTACGTAAGCCAACAAATATGAATGTGATGGAAACAGATTACACATGTAGACTACATACCACTATTCTCGGATGAGCACGCTCACTATAAATAAGCGCCCGAGACCCAGCTTAAGTAATTACTCCCAACTTAAAACACTGTTTCAGGGGTACGAGAGCGTTTTGCTTTCCGCCTCCTATACCAGTTATGAGAGCAGGGCGGAAAAAATCACAGAAGTATGAACTATTTCCCCTCAGTTTGTTAAAAGGCCCTGCACGAAGACGACTGGTCAAAGCTGTAAGACTTGCTCCGCCAATAACGCACTTATACAGTCCGACATCGGGCGTGTTCTGCGTATCGCTGTCTGCTGCAATATGAAATCGCAGCGGCTAACAGGCTCCCAATTCATTGTCTCCGTGGCTTTACACCACTCATACTTTGCAGAATACTCGATGCTAAAATGGAAAAGGGTTTTTCGCCCTTTGTTTAAGTGACTCTAGGAAACCCAAATCATTTAGTGGGGAACTGTGTAATTGAATTCTAGACGTGTCAATTTCCCTGGTAATGGCGACTGGTCATAATGGCCAATGGGAACGCTATAAATGGAAAAGGCGTAACTATGGTAGCCAATAGACAGCAACGGGAAATGTTAGGAGTGAATAAGAAATCGCAAAGACCTAGAGTGGAAAAAATTACTTGGCTGCGAGAGCTGCGTTCAGTTGGTTGGTCAGGTCAGCATTCGAGGTTTCCATTTGTGTTTTGGAATTCTCCACTGCCAACTTGACGCGTTTCATCGCCTCCAGCTGCTCCGTCAGGGCGTCAACAGCTGCTGTGTGCTTCTTTCTAAGTTCCGAAAGTGCGGTCTCGTGGGCACTGAAACGAGGAGGGGTACACCTTAGGTACTGGAGGAGCAAGAGTGCTTACAAAAGATTTAGCACGATTCGTATAGACTCTAGGGATAATTGGGTCGATAGGTGAGGGGGTAACCAGAGTCAAGGCATAGGCCTTGATGGTACAGCCGTTAAATTATCTGCAATACTGTCAAGGATTACGAAAAGCTGACTGTTGTACGGCCTCGTGACAGTAGTATGGGTATGAAATATACTCTGGACGCGTGGATGGAAACTGTTCTATCGGACCCCTACCTTTGAGGAAAGTTTGGTATCACCAACTGGGGAAATACTAGTTTAAGAATGCCACATGTCATAGAGAACTCCCAACCCCAAAGCGTGGATAAAAAGGAGGAAGACTGAACTTATGAAGACATGCTGAGTGATGCACTGCTTACACGGATTACCCACGGGTTCCCCACACCATGTGGCGAAGCGTCATAATGTAAATGAACGCAGACGCGGCATATGCAGTTGCACCACAGACTTCGACATCCTGCAATGGCAGACAGTCCATTGTCAAGGATGTAATAGACCTTGACTTCTCAGAAGTACGCATCGATATCCATCACCGACGGTTATCGCGGCGCAATTAAGTCTCAGTAATTGTAAGAAACCAAGGAAAACTTACGCGGCGTCTACCTCTAGCTGTTTTCTCGCATTAGACAACTCAGCCTCATGTTTTCGCAAGGCCTCTGCCTGTGCCTCGGAGTTTGTGCCAGTGTCGATAAGTTCTAGCCGAAGGGCCTCCAGCTCCTCTTTCAGATCACGCTTCTGGTTCTCGGCGCGATCGCGCGCTGCCTTCTCGGACTCCAGATCGTCCCTCAATTCCTGGACGGTTGACTCCGACTCGCGAACCTTGAGAACGCATAAAATTACGACCATAGTGGCAACATTCAATTTTGTGCGTATTAGTATGAGTAGAAAGGGTGGCAGGTTTGGAATGCATCCACGGTTTGTCGATAAAAACTGGTGAAATGTTAAAATTCATGAATTAGAAAGTTTCTAGCTGGCGGGAGAATTCGGTCCGGCCTTACCAAGAACCTGGTTAAGTGCTTTTTCTGAATGCGACATTGTGGAAATTGGCACCCAAAGTAAAATTTGGTTAGCGCGTTTTGCGAAATCAGAACTCGTACAGCACCTGTAGACGATGGAGAATGCCGGGCTAGTCACAGGTGCCGTTCTCAGCTCGGGCGATACTGACCTTGTCAGGTCGCTGAGAAAATTGGTGATGAAGTTGAGGATGAACAAGTCTTCCTCATGGTCACTCAATTGAGACGCATAGTAGATGTTGACAGAAATTCTGAAACATACTGTCAGTTCCAAAAGATTACTTAAGTAGGGTTGTAATACTGATTACCATGTCGCATAATGTTAAGATATTCTAGTCGTTTCAGGATGCCGGATTTCAAATGAACTTCTTATCGACCGCTTGCATAAACTATATTTCGTAAACTATAACTTCTTCAATAGTATGAATTTCCCCTTTGATCTCCAATGCCCTGAAAAATCTAAACATATTTTATAGAAAACACGCGCAAAAATTATTCTTTCTTCTACTCTTATTTGGTAGTAAACTGAGTTTTCTTCAAATTTTAAACTTGAAGAAAGTGTTTCTTGAGGCAGACAACGAAATCACGTTAATTCATGCCCTTCTACACACACAAGAGGATGAATTTATGCAACAAAGAAAATTCTGGATAGCATAATGCATTAATTTTCAGTTTTGTTCCCCTAAATATTAAACGCAATTTGGTCCAGGGATTGGCATCTAGTGTGCGGTGTCTGCTTTCCTGAGACTGCTGAAGCAGAACTCCAGCGGTTGTGAAACATACTCCGCGACAACGGATACTCAGAGATTTATCCTCCGGAATATTGGGGAGCGCACTGCAAAGCTTACCACGACAACGGCAGAAAATGATGTGTCTATATGAATGTTTTTCAAGGGGACATAGCACGCGACCTGGTAAGACGTCTGAAGACAGAGACCATTAGTGCTTTCCCGCGACGACTCTACGCATATGTTTCACAAACTCTCCCCTCCTACGCCTGGCAGGTAAAGGCCGACTACCTTTGCAGGTCACATCGCTGTGTATTAAATGATTCACTCGCTTCCGTGGAGCTGGATTAAATGGCCATACGAGACGCGTGAAAAAGAGTACGTGAACACTTACCGGTCTCACTAGGCAGAGGTGAAGCAAATCTATTTCGAGTTCTATTCTCGCACATATAGTTGACGCGAATCACGAGTCGATGACAAAGAAGCCTTTCAGGTTGTCTACCGTACACCGGCAAACTTCTCCAGAGGCCTACGCCAACGGGTACTCGCTACAGCCGAGGCAGTGGCTACGTTGTCAAAAAACGTTGACACAGGCGCTCTGTTTTCCATGGCCAACGCCGACCCCACATTGTTATTACACGCCGTCCCAACACGCTGACCTCCACGTACCCGACTTACAAATATCACTCACAGCCTGTGTCGACCCCTCTCCCCCCTTGCACCAATGATAACAACACGCCGACCTCGTCATACGGGTGGCGTGGGAACGATGAGTGTTAATAGCCCCAGAGTCACTTATGAATCCTGTGAACTTCTCATATTTTTCATTTCTATGTAACTGTATTGGACTGATGGTGGGTTGCGATAACATGTGTTTGCCAAATGGACTTTTCAAAGTTAAAAAAAGACTTCCTCGATTCCCGAATAGTTTTGAACCTGACCTGTCGTTACACTCGCGCTTAGGATTTCCCAACCACAAGCTGTTTTTCGTGCAAGGGAAATCATGCATTTCTATACGCCATTACGAAGAGGATATAAAGGGCTCATAAGATTATGTAATGGGTGTGGACTACGTTGTCCACTCTATAGGTATTGCTAATAAATTTGCTGATACCATGCTGTACGATTGGACATTTCGTGATCTGAAAAAATCCCATAGCTAGAAACTTTTTAAAACCGAAAGATACTCGTCCATCAAGCACAAAATTTAGAGAAAGCTTAGTCTGCCACCAAATGAGTAAAAGAATGTTTTGCATGTTTTCTACAAAACATATCTGAATTTATAGAGGCTAATTAAGTAGTCATTTTTAAGGAACGTGGTTTACGCAGGCGGTCAATAAAGAGCTCGTTCAAAAGCCGGCATCCTGACGTGACTGAAATATCTTCGTATGATGTCACAGGTTAATTAACATGACAGCCTTACTTAGGTAATTTTTCTGAATGGAAAACGCATTTCAGAATTTCGATTTGTTTAGTTATTATTGTCCCAGGTCCGTTGAATGTGAGTGTTGGCGTTCAATTCGTCTCTCTCAGAAACTGAGATAGCACAAATTATCCATAGACAGACTACTGTACAGCACATTTAGTAACGCCAATGTTTTTAACATTTGGAACAATTTGTTTATTTGTCTGGTTGCGGAAACTTTGTCAATTTGAAAAAAAACTTCTGCAACTGTTTGATGTTTCCATTTTCAAATGTTTGATATAATTCGCTTCCTTGTAACAAATACGGAGTTCAGAGGTTCAACACCTATGTTTCCCTCGAATAAACTGAAACTGAATTTCATGAGATAGCGCATCTACCGTGCGTCCCTATTTTTCTGACGAGAGTTCGACAGAGGACGCATCATGTGGTTGCACTTAATAGCTGCTTGACAAATCAGGCAGGCCTATTTGGAGTTATTTTGGTGATATACCAAGTTAATTCCCCCGTATTGTCCTTGTTGCCGTGTGTCGAGAGCCGACGATATAAAACCGCCGGAGGAAGTCGCGTCAAAAGAAAATGGTTGGGTACTATTTGAGGCAAAAAACATCCAAACCAGCAAGGAGAAGATGCGCTACACACGTGCCTGGAAAGTATCCAAAGTGATGGTCCTGTGGTAGGGAATACAGGCAAAATCTGGCGTTACTTTGCAAAGAAGGTTACTTGCATGATATCCACCCTATACAGAAACCGAGGCTTGTATTCTCATAGATAAGAGAACTGAGTGAAACTTCAGTGGCCCGAAAAGCTGCCAGCAGGCATTTACACATGACTCACATTTTTGAGAGCGAGTGTTTTGGCATGCGTCTCCTCATCCAGGCGTTGCTGAGTCTGCGCTAGCTCCGATTCCAGCTGAGTCACCTGCTGCCTCAATTCCTCTAGGAGGCGCCTGTTGTCACCCTCTTGGTCTGACCGCTCGGACAGTTCAGCCTCTAGACGACGTTTTGCACGCTCGAGATCCTGTTTAGCGGCCTGCTCCCGCGAAAGGCGCTCCTCGAGCTCAGTGATTGAGGATTCATGTTTGGACTTCAATTTGCTCAACTGCTTCGAGCGTTCTTCCTCTTCCGTCAGCTGGTTCATCACTTCAGCCAGGCGGGCATCAACGGACTTCTTCTCCTTCTCCAGTTTGCTCAGCTTGTCTTCAATCAGGGCATGCTCCTCGGATATGGACTTAACCTGCTGCTCCAGCGCGCCCTTCTCAAGCTGCAACTTCTGACGACACTGTTCCTCCGCCTCCAACTGATCAGCCATGTCTGTCAACTACAAGGGCATTAAACAAACGCTATTGCTGGGTGTGCTTTAAGAACGACAGACCAAATATATTGTCCATTATAACAGTAGCGATCATTGGGCACATGCAGAGAATTCCTAGGACAAGTGGTTCACCAGAAAAGTGCTTTTGTAATTTACCTCTAAAGTCGGTCTTATTAATAAATGATTATTAATGTTGCAGATATTGAGCTAAATCGCTTAATATTAACATCAGGGAGTCAATGTTTAAATTACTACACACCACATGATACCAAAATAAATTTGACCTGCCTCGTCAAGGCATATTGTGTGATGCTTCCCGTCAAAGACCAGGATGCTCAAATGGGCTTACAGCTCAACCGCGACTTTACACAAGGGCGAGCAGTCCCAATCGCCCGAAAGCGCGCTCTGTGATCCCCTTTGCTTATTCGGCGTGCATTAATTTGAACAAAGAGGACTGTTTGAAAAATACTTTTTAACCACTAGTATACGAAATCGAATGGGTTACGTAGGTCCCTGGATCCCCAGGAGAACACAGGAAAAGGAAAGTCTTCCTCACCCCCCCCCCCCAATACAGGTGGTCTTTCGCCCAAGTCCAGGGTGGGTAACTATTCGCGTATCCTAGCCCAAACATCAGCCAAAACCTTAAGCGTGAGTCTAACCTTAGCTCTAACATCAGCCTTAAGCCTAAATCTGACCCTGACCTTTAGCCGGGCCCAAAACTTAACCCTAGCAATAATTTGGCCAACTGTATTGCAAAACGTTCCAAATTCCATGTCCCGCCGGGGAGGAAGGAGCATATACGCAATCCTTGCCGGAACGGCTTCTTAAAAAACCAATCAAAAGGCCACTTTGTTCTGCAACTTCAATCAAGTCATATTGTCAAGCATTCACTGGAGTGAATGTGCATAGAAGCAACTACGACCTTAATAGGAGTCCATTGGGATATACACGGCCTCACCGATATGTGAATTTTTGGAAAAACACAAAGTCAGCGTCTAACATGAAGCTGTTTGTGGTGCACGTTTTTATCGCTTGCGACCACGTTGCCGGAAACAGAGGTGTTATATGCGATGAGCGAAGTTACCTGATTGACCAAATTC
This sequence comes from Spirometra erinaceieuropaei, assembly GCA_902702965.1. Classification (NCBI taxonomy): domain Eukaryota; kingdom Metazoa; phylum Platyhelminthes; class Cestoda; order Diphyllobothriidea; family Diphyllobothriidae; genus Spirometra; species Spirometra erinaceieuropaei. The sequence goes on along the minus strand of CACRXP010000327.1, from coordinate 165,613 downwards.
TGCTTCTGCGTTTCCAGTTCGCTGGCTTGAGCTTTCATCTCAGCCTCCCGATTTTCCAAATCAGCAATCTCATAGGTTGCTTTCTGGAAGTCACTTCGGAGTTTGCGCTCCCTCTGAAACAGGAATATGGGATGATACGGTGAGGAAGATGGCGAACGGTGGGAAGAACAACAATTTACAGTTTTCGAAAAGAAAATGGCTCAAACACTTTACTCACACAAAGGGCACACGTTGACTGTAGTTAATTTGCGATGAATATTTTAGAACTCCGGACTTAGCCTGTTGTGCATGTGCGTGTCCCGCACGTGGCACGCGGTAGATTGGTCTACATCACGTCAGCCGTCGCTGCGTCCAATTTCATTCCTCGTCCAATGGTTCAGAAAAGTCGCTGGGATATGGGCAATCCAGCTGGGATCTACCGCCGACTTCTCCAAGACAAACAACCAAACGCGATAACTCAGTCGTCTTCTGAAATGGGAGTCAGACTGCAATGGGTCCGGCTGATGTGGCCCTCATGACGCACTCATGTTAGACCCGAGACCACTTCATTCATTTAAGTCTGCTTTTAATGGGATGCATGCCAATCACCAGACAGCTCCACCTTATCTTATCATCCGGAACCGGCAGGCGTGGGAAGAGTGAAGTGAGATAGGGGCGGCGCGAGTTGGCTTTACTATAAAAAATTTACACAGAAGCACCTACTGTATCGTCACTAGGAAAGGGGTGGCCCTCATTGTTTGTGATGTACGAACTATCGTGTGCGTTTTATTGGTGGATGTGCTTTGGGGTTTCTCACCCAGAAGATGAAGACTATCCTAAATCGTCTTCACCCGGCCATGTGTCTAGATTGATTAGCCTTCAGCACAAGCGGGCGACTGGGAGCAGCAGATGTGGCGTGACACCTATTCTGGAAGAAAAAATGACCGCATGATGCGTGCTTCAAGATCTACCGGCGCAGGAATTTCCCAGACGGCAAAAGTGCGAATAGAGCCTTTTTTCAGGCGGCATATTCGGAAGCGCCAGTAGGGCAAGTAAACAAAACGGAAGAAAACACATTACACCAGCAGTGGTGGTGCATCCCTCGCTCTCCACATAATGAATGCGCGAATGGCGTGTCGGTGCAGACACCGTCCAGGAAAGACGTCTGAGAAGTTAGCAGTCGCAACCCTAGCCTCCTCGATGCTCAGCCAAGTGTATGTGTGTGAGAGCGTATGCGCGTCTGTGACTCAGATAAAGCGCGCGCACGCACGCACGCGAGATGCGGCGGTGCAAAAGGAGGTCGCACACACGCACGAATGCCTAGGCGATGTGCAGTACACATACCGTGTTGCACAAGCACTAACAGCGTGCCAGCGCCCAAATGTCCTCAGCCTGTGGCCAGGTACAGCCGCTTGGCAGAAG